>JAVJIF010013007.1:0-126055 GCA_038442645.1 Agave tequilana | reverse complement strand
CGCATTGCATGTAGAATATGATTCATCTCTTGTTTGATTTTCTGCTTTGAGTGATTCTTATCTATTTATCTTGTACACTTGCACTAATTCATCTTAAGGGCATAACCCATTAACAAGATAAGGTGGGGATTTCATCACTCTTCCTTAGCCCAAAAATCATATCCCGAGCACTCACTAACCCAGCCTAACTTAAAAATTAGTAGACGTTGGCCCTAGGGACATCTCGGACTCAATTAGGAGATTCCTAAGGGGGGAACGGTGTTGTGAAGTTGACTCCTGCCAAATCAGTGTCTAGGAGGGGATTGAGGGCCGAAAGCCCGAAGTGTGGTGGTTATTTAATAAGGAACGTCTTTGACGAAAACCTCCCACCACTCTTGCCCCGACCTGGCTGATTAACTTGTGGTCAAAGTCTACACCCTACCTCCCGTGGACAGTCTAACCCAGTTAGGAGTCATCTAGGTCATAGGTCTTTACCCTAACTTAGGTTAGAATTTTTCTTTTTGTTTGTTTTGTTTGTGTTGGTGTGATATGGCATATAATAATAATTCCAATTTTAATCCATATTACACCCCTAACTATTATTCGGATATTACCAACCCGGCATACCCTAACTTTGACCAATCTAGTGTGCCGGAATGTCTTATCCGAATGAATACCCACACCCCCCATCTTATGACTATAATTTCCATAATAATTTCAACTCGTCACAGAGTTCATGGGGTTTCGAGTCCCCCGAGTCTAATTCTCAACAAATTGTCCTCCATATCCATCTAGTCCACATTCTTTCAATGATTTATACTTAGATCCACCATTCATAATAGACTACCATCTATTGGGGAAATGATAAGTATGCATAAGTCCAAGCAACAATCACCATCCATCATCTTAGATAGGATGATGCGTGAGTCCACCGACTCACAATTTCATCATGATGACACTTCATCTTTTCAAGACCAATCAGAACAAGATGATCCTATCGACTATAAAGAGATGCTAGCTGCCATGACTGAGGCTCAATTAGCCCGTGATCATGACATAGATTTGATGGTTCAAGCTTTACATGCTCACAGTTCGGTTTTCGTTTCTGCTTTCATTGACCACTCACTTAGAGCCGACGAACCAAGTTGCTGTGGACAACAAGATTCTAATTCAGTACCATCATGTGAACTTGCCGAAACTCCAATTCTTGATAACTTGGCAAGTTTTCCTTTCCTGAATTAGAACTTGAGCTTGAATATGATCATGATCTTCCACTTGATGATTCAATTTTATTTCCTGATCCAATAATGACTCCAGTGTCTCCACCTGATTTCACTTTTTCCGAGTCAACATTGGATCCTATTCCAATTCATTATGAAATTGAATCACCCATTTTAGATGATCATATTGAACATGACCTAGATTCTCACAATCTCTTTACTTCTGAAACTGATTGTACAATTCTGACGGAAGATGTTGACCTTAGTTTTGAAGAATTGTATGGCGATGAGCTAGAATTCCTTAATATTGGAAGTAAAGAGATATCATCTATATTAGGTCACATTCCATTGTGGGAAGAAGATTGGACTTGAGTTTCAATTTTTTGACTTGGACCCACTTCTCGAACTTAGCCCGACTCCTGAGCCCTTACTTGATTTGAGCTTCTTCCCTGAGTCAGTATTCGTTCCCGTACTTCCCATGTCCAAGTCAATCATTCCATCTTTTCATATTCATTTTGGGACAAGGAGGTTGAGACAATTAACTCTGAAATTTATTATGAAATTTGGAAATTTGATGGGTGGAAATTTTTAAAAATAATTATACATATATTTTTGTGGGTTATGTAAGGAAAGTTTCTGGTGGGTTCCACCAAATTATCTGTTATCTTGATTGGGCCGCATTTCGTGGACCAATTAGACCACCTCCGGAACCACCACCCTAAGGTAACTTCCGCCTTCCCTTGTTCTGTTTCATGCATATATGCATTCATTCATACATTGAGGACAATGCATGAGATAAGTATGGGGTGGGCTTTACTAACATACTACCATAGGTAGACACTAACAAAATTTGCTAAAAAAAAAAAAAAAAAAAAATGTTATAAAAAGGATAATACTTTGACTTATTTTTTTGAAAGAAATCTAAGTTAGTTTTAAGGATTAGGAAAATCATGATTAGGATTTCTAAAAACTTGGTCAAAATAAATAAATTGTTTAAATTTTAGGTATAGGAGAGAAATTGAATAAATAATTAGTCTTGATTTTTACCTTAATGAAATGTGCATACCAAATGCATATCTAGGATTCTAAGACAAAGACCTTGTGCCTCATAAAAAAAAAAAAAAAAAAAAATCACCAATTAAGCTGATACATGTGCCTCAAGAAGCATAAGTATTCATGCCTAAAGGTGAGTAAATAAATAAAGTCCTTAGTTTTGGGCCTAGTTCACTCGAATTTGAGTCCGCGGGGTGTTTTCTCACTTGGTGCCCTAAAGCCAACCGGTTTGGAGTCATCGACTTTAAATTCGTTACATGGGTGGATTAGAAAGCCTAAGAAGACTAAGAAAAATAATATATGTATTAACATATCTAATAATCAATTAGTTAGGTATGAGGGCCTCAAGAAGCCTTGATACTTATACGAAAGAAATTAGATGAGTTATACATGCCAAAAAAAAAAAATAATAATAATAAAAAAAAAATAAATATATTAACACATCTAATAGTCAATTAGTTAGGTATGAGGGCCTCAAGAAGCCTTGATACTTACATGAAAGAAAATTAGATGATGTTATAAAAATAATAAAGAGGCATGAGAGTCCAAGTTAAGGAATTCCGAGATTCACAAGGGTGCATATGATTTTGGTAACGAAAAAGACTATATTAGAAATTCAATTTTAATCCTTACCTAAAATGAATAACAATTAACTTTATAAAGACCAGGTTTGAAGAATGAATAAAAATGATAATCCTAAAACTTATAGACTACTTAGTCTCTTCAAATATAAGTCAAATATTCTCCTTTTATGGATTTTGTGGGTGCAATCCCTGAAAACCCTCACGAGACAACACTCGTCCTCTAGGGTAACCTAGAGGTTTAACGGCTTGTTGCACGTGCTAAGTGCAATCGTGATTCCTACGAAAGTGAGTTAGGTTAGATTAACTTTTTCTTTTCTTTGTTTTTACTCGAGGACGAGCAAAAAGATAAGTGTGGGGGTGTGATTGGTAGTCAAAAGTGCATTTTTATCATCATATTTATCATCACATTTTCATATTTATTCATTTAATTCTGCACATTTATTAATAATTAGTAATTTATGTGTGCAGGCCTCGAATTGTTATTTTAGCAATAAATAAAGCCTAAAGAGCCCAAAAGCCCAGATCCAAGCCCATGTTTGAAGCCCAGGTGAAAAAGCGCAAATACAAAGAATCAAAACGCAAATACAAGGGCTAAAAGTTGCAAATATCAGAGATTAGGGAAGGATAGACTTCTATCCAACCCTAAACACCTGCAGGATGAAGATAAAAAGGCCAAGATAGAGAGGAATTTCGTGGAAGAAATTTGAAGAAATCTGGATTAAGAGTAACTTGATTACCAAGTTATCTCGAAAATCCAGATTAAAAGGCCAGGATCAAAATTCCAGAAGCACAAGCCCACAGGGACGGACCAGGAGAGGCCACGCGCCAAAGCGCGTGGTCAGCCGACTCTACCAGGCCGCGGATCCGCGGCAAAAGCCGCGGAAACGCGGCATTTTGAGCTTATCCTTGGACCAGATTTCGTTGGCACGTTTATCCGGGACTCTGTAGCCTTCTGCACCTATAAATATCACCTGCAGTGCAACGCAAAGGGTGTCCAGCGTCCAGCAAAGGGCCAAAGTTCAGATTTTTAGGGTTTTTCCTCTTTCTTCTAGGTTAGGTTTTCTTTTTGTTTATCTTTTGTAAATTCTGAGAGTGGAGGAAGCTTTCATGGAGGAAAGAGTCTATGCTTGTACTGAGGTGACAGCGGTGTAAGCCACTCTTCTTCAATTGTTAATGAAATCCATTCAAAGGTTTGTTTTTGTTATGTTTATTTGTTCATCTCTTCTATTTTATGTGTGTTCTTGTTCTCTTTGATCTTGTTTTCTATATTGTTTCCTTCTCTGATGTCTTGCAAACCGTGAGAACTTGACGCTTTGAGACTACCTAGCCGAGAAGGACCTTGACGGCCCATGGCGATGAACAAGTCTTCATAGCTTGTTGTTTTATTTCGTAGAGTAGATTAAGAAGGCGGACGATCCCATAAGCCGTGCTTGTACGCCTTCCAAGAAAAGGGAAATCATCGCAACGGTTCAAACGGCAAGCAAATAAAGAGATAAGTTTTCCTTTTGTTTCTTTTCTTTTCTTTTTCGTAGATTAAATCCACATCTCTCCAATATTCTTTTCCACAACTCATTGTAAATACCACGTTTCTTTGTAAATACCATCGTGACAATTAACTAAAAAAAAATAAATTTTAGAGATTAACTTGCTTAACGCTTCTATCGCAGTCCCTCCTTGAGGATCACGACCCGCATAGCCCTGCTACCGCGGATTAGAACTGATTCCTCGCACGATCTATTCTTAATCTAATATTCTAATTTTTGTGTGCAGGAAAAATCAGTCAACAGGTATGCTTAATGGGTAATGACTCCAGTATAGGATTAGAAGTAGGGAACAATACAAGGGAAAGAAAAGAAGGGAGAAGGAATCTGCTCAGGAATAACACACCTGCAAAAATATAAATAGTAATAATACTGGCAACACTTAAACACCACATCAGATAAATAATTAATAACAATATAGATATTACTAACAACGAGTAATATTATATCACATGATAATAAAATACATGTACACATTTAAATACCAGTATATTTTATTTAAATACCGTACTTAAAAATAGGGATATTACAAAAATTGTTCTGAAAGAGGAATCAGAAAATTCAACAGATTCTTTTATAAGAATTATTGTCTGAATCTGGTACTTCTGAAGAAATAATATTCTTCAACCTTCTTCGTCCTCAACAGTGGGTGCTCCTCCAGAGAGTAAAGGCAAATATTCAGTTGAAATTTGTCCTTGTACCGCTGCTTCAACGATCCTGTGAAGGTACTGGTTGACTACGGTGTGACCGTACGGTGATTTGGTAGTGCTATCCAAATACCGTGAAAGAGTGTTGTATCTTGGGAGACCAGCGTCCATTATCCCGTTAGCACCGGTGCGGGGGACGTAATTGTCTTAAGGAGATTCGCTCTAAGCGTACCTCACTCTAAATACTGTATAAGTGGATTAAATCCTTTATACAGGGGATATACTTTACAGTATATCGAGACTGTAGACTTAGATTCATCTAATTGGTGCTTTAACCAAGGAAGGAAATTGAAAGGTGGTTCTTAAATTAAGGAACGTTCTATTGAACGAAAAACCTCCCACCTGATATTTGCCGACCTGCCAATTAGATTGTTGATATATCAGTGATCTTGATTAGTTGTCAGATTGATTCTTGTTAAGCAGAACACCAACATCCATCACCTTGCATCTCCACATACCAAAATTATCGTGCTATTGAATTTCACCACATCAATCCTCAGCGGATGTGGATTCATGGATTTCTCCATCGATATACTTTCTCCAGCCATCTTCTTGATTGAATCCTCAAAGCATTGCGGAAACAAACGGAGTTAGATAAAACAAATTTGATAAAGATAGGATCTTTACCTCCACGCGAAACCCTAGTAGGGTTTCCAAAACTATCTATTCCTTCGAATTTATTTCTCGAGCAATCTACACGTTGTTTTGAGATCGGCAAACGATCTCACAAACAGTCTCAAAGCTGATCCGAGATCGACACACGATCTCCGCTAAACAGCAACTGATGCCTTTGGAATCACCAGATGATCCCACGACGAACTTAGGATGCTCTGATACCAATTGTTGTGCGCTGATCAACAATCTCTTGAGGAATCCTTCAACCCTAGATGTAGAAGAGAAGTACCACCCAATGACAACGACAAGAAAAAATAGGAAGAAAGCAAAACGCAAGATTTAACGAGGTTCAACAAATTTGCCTACGTCTTCGGGGAAAGGAAGAGAGAGTTCTTTATTAATTCAATAATCAATACAATATCATGCATACATATGAAGAGGACTCTGCCCCTTTAATTATGACCAAGGAGACCTAAAAAAATTGAAAATCTCAATTGGACTCGTTTTCAATTCAAAACAGAAATCTGAAATATGGAAGGATCCGTCTGTCGGTCGACCGACCCAAGTCCCGGTCGACGCGCCGGTCGACCGCACCAACCCGAGAGCAAAGCCATGTCAGTCGGTCGACCATGCGGTCGACCGTTCTTTTTCTGCGGTAGATCGGACGGTCGACCGTTATTGCCTGTGCACGTTGGTGCACACCAGTCGACCGGTAACTACTGTCGGTCAATATTGTCTTCGTCTTTGGCTACCTTGTCTTCGTCTTTGGCTCTCTCTCTCTCTCTCTCTCTCTCTCTCTCTCTCTATATCTTCATCATTTCAAATTTTTTTTTTCCTCCATATCAAGGTATGGAAGCTTATTTGCATGAACTAGTTTGAGGTTTTCTCCATTACACAGAGGTTTTGCACTGTAGTTTTTTGTACATATTTTTAGTGATTGAGTTAACAGCATGAGCTGACATTTTTAAAATTATTCTTCTGCTAATTTAGATGATAATAAAGAGTGAATTTCTCCATTAATGTTTTTGCCTCGCTTCATTTCTAAAATATTTCTTTCCCTCTCTAAGTCCCTTAAATGGGATGCTAGGGTACATGGACAATATGAACTCGATATAGGTTGTTTCTGTGTCTCTGTCAACATAATATAGAATAAGTATTCAGAATAATTTGATAAATCAAAAAACAGTTGTCTTGTGTGAACCTAAAACCAGAAAGAGACACCAAAGTCATTTTATTCTTATTCTCTGTTTCACTCATCCATGTAATGGGTCCTAAATTTTGTCCTCCTTTTCTATTTCCAGTTCGGTTTTGATTCTCATATCGTGTTCTTTGTCAATATACACTGAGCTTCCAGTACCCATTACAGATTCTTTTCATGCTTGTTCAAGGCTTCTAGGCTTCTTACATCTTCTAGTGTTAGTATAATGTATTTTCTTTAGTTTTACAGTTGTTCAAGATATTCTGAGCCTCATTAGCCGCTAAAGTCCTGGTCAAGTATAAGAAAATATCATGTCAATTTGCCTAAAGTTGCCCTTAAAGAGTGGAGGATCTTAGGCGAATTCCATTATCATCAGCACAAGAACACATGGATGATTTTTCAGAAACCACGAGTTCGCTCGTGTTTTCAGATTTATACTTAACCAAGAGCGAAGCCAAAGAATCCGCATTCCATGCCCACAACCAAGTTCAGGTCAAAATCAGGCCGAGTTCCCCCAAAATCTATTTGATCCCACACCCTTTTTGAGTTGTCGCGCACCTAAGAATTTTGTGACAGATTAAAGTTTCGAGCTTATAGTCACACGATCACACTATGAACTTTAGCCTCAACTTGCACATTTGGACCACTGCCAGTTATGCTTCTAAGATTATGGTCTCATTGCTCTCTTATTAAAAGCTCCCTTGGACTCTCTTCTCATTCATTACAGTATCCCTCAAAATGATTGCAAGCTGCATGACTTTCTCATGCTCTATCTTCTTATTGGTCTTCGTATCTCATGCAGTCCTCTGTGTCCATGCAAGAGTCTTGCTTGATCAAGATGCTGGCCTCAATGAAACCAAAGCATTTTCATTGGGATTCAGCTCCAGCGGAGGTGGCAGTGGTGACGGATTTGGCGTAAGTGTGAAACATAACGGGTCTGAAACCGATATTGGAATTGGCGGTGGAGCTGGCGGTGGGGTTGGCACCTCCAAGGGCGGCGGTGCTAGTGCAGGAGGCGGTGGCGGCATTGGCATTGCGTCAGCATAGGGAGAGGGGTGCGGGTGTGGGGATAGGGGTAGGTGGAGGGGGGGCAATTAGCGCGAAGAATGGAAGCGTAAGTGTCGGTGGGGGTTGGGGAGGTGGTGTTGGTATTAGTATAGGACGTAGGGGCGTGACCGTGAGCACTGGAGGAGGTGGTGGTGATGTTGGAAGTGGAGGCGGGGGATCGGGAGGTGGCGGTGGTGTTGGAAGTGCAGGATGGGCCGTGGGTAGCGGGGAGGGTTATGGAAGTGCAAGCGGAAGTACGGGAAGTGGAGGGGGAAGTGGAGGGGGAGGAGGCGGTGCTAGTGGTGGGGGGCAAAGGTTAAATGGACCGTAGAAGATATGCGCTCAACCTATGCAAGCAAACGTGGTATTGTATGAATCATATTATTTAGATCAGAGGTGGAATCAGGAATAAATTTTAAGGTGGGCTGCAACTTTTTATAACTTATACTTATGAATTATATGAATTTGTCAAAAGAATAAAACAATATTCTCCACTAAATCAGGGATAGAATTAGAAATAAATTTGTCAAAAGAAAACTAAAATAGAAAAGAATTTAAGACAATATATGAGAAAAAAGGTCCTAGGAAATATATGAAAAAATGGGCCGGGCTATAGCCGGCCCAGCCAACCAATGGGTCCGCCCCTGGTTTATATTATACTTTTCGCAGTAAAAATTGCATTTGAGAGGAAGTGACAATGAGGCTACTCTCTCTCGGTAATATTTGGATATGATGTTAGCTTCAAGTCATTGTTTGATTGTATTCTCTTTGTTGTGAAGTGAAGTATACAACTGGGACGCTCGTATGTAAACTGTATATGCTTCTCTACTCATCATGTTATTGCATGGCATATTAGAAAATTTGAAGTTCAATGGTACAACGATTTTTCAATGATACTTATATATTGAGAGCAATCTTCTTTAGTAGCCCGTAGGACGGTGTGATTTGCATTGTCGGTATTGTTTCGTTAGGATCTTACTAATAAAACGTGCTTATTATCTAAAAAAAGGAACATTTTTGCTCGACTTTTCTGTTTTAGAGGTCTTATTATTTGCATTTAGTTGCTTTTTTTCTTTCTTTTTTTTTCCCTCGTACGAGAGAAAAATAAAAGGAAACAGAATGTTTATAATTCAAACTTATTTCTAGGCTCAACCAGGGTGTTTGGCACTTGATTGCATATTTGTATGACATCAAATGGGGCTACTGCATCTTATGCCTATTAGCATGTGCAAGTACAATTGTGGATATTGGAGATTTTTTTTACCAGAAGAAGACCCATCATAATGTGTTTTTGATCACTTGGCATTGAGAGATGTTGGTTTTTAAGCCAACTTGGTGCAATTTGGACTATTCTTGGTGAATTGTGATGCTTTCTTTCAACGAATTTTTTGGTTGGCCATTAGAGTATTAGAGAGGTCGAACTATAATAGTAAATACTTTTACTTCTCTATTTAAATGGTCTTAAAAGTATTTAAGAAGAAAGAGATGACAATACTGCCTTTTATTGAGAAGACTTGACGGACGATGGTCCCCTGTTCTATTAATGAGTCAGTAATAAAATATGTAAATCTAGGTACATGCAATAACTCTCAGAAGGGTTGTTGGATTGCTTATGATATCTTTGCTTTTATGTGCTTTGCTTTACACATTTTTTTTAGAGAGAAAACAGCAAACCCGTTAGGTTCGGTGTAGCTCATTAAAAAGTTTTTAATGAAAACATCTCAAAAAATACATCTGCAAAAACTCTCCAAACAAAAACATCAATGCATACGCAGATGCAAACGGAGAAAAGAAATCTAAAGTACAAAATTAATATTCCGGAACCCCGAAATGCTAACAAAAAGGCACTTCTAGAAAATAGCAACAAATAACTCTAGAAAAGCCAAAACCAGGGCCCATCCCAAACCCTAGAGATCATAGTCGGTATCATGCCCCCTATCCAAAGTGTCCTTCGAGAGGTCATCAGAAACCTCAGCCAACGAAAACTGGTTCACCATCCGCCTCAAGATATAACAAGATATAGACTTGTCCTTTTTTTTAATTTTTCTAGTTCAAAATTATAACAATAATAATTTCTAAAAAGTTATTCCAATTTTTAAACTAATTTACTTCTAAATTTCTTATCAATAAGTCCATTTAAATTTCAAAAGTAAAATAGCAGGAATTAATTAACAATTGACTGTAAATTTAGAACAATTAAACAATGCAATTATAAACTAGGAAGGATTAGATAATTGCAAGGATTTAGACAATTCTATTTTAGTTAACTAATATAGTAGAAATAAACAATTAATTAACTAATGAATTTATGTAAAATCTTGTAATAGAGTTTTACAATGAAAATGATTAGATTATGAAAAATTTTTTTCTTAGATCTGAAAGATTTTTCTTCTCAGAATTTGAACAAAATTTTAGTATGTAAGAACTTATAAGAGATAAATACTAAATTAGATTTGAAAGATTCTTGCAACAGATAAGTTAAGATTTAAATAGTTTAGAAAAATCTTATAAATAATTATTGTAATAAAATGGTTCAATAAAATCTCTAATAATAAATAAAAATTTGAAAACAAGAGAGAGAAAAAAACTTTTAGTAGAGTTTAGATCTTGATATTTTCGTTTTGTGACAAATGGATTTCAATAAATTGCTTTGAAAATTTTTGCAAGAATTAAATAATTTCTATTGCAATAACAACTTTAACAACATGAAACATCGCATAAACAAGTATTAAAAAATTAAAAAAGTTGCATGAAATAATTTCTAAATTCAAATGCATGAAAATTATCAGATAAAATCTATCTTCTAGATTGTTAGATATATATCAGTATTTTAAAATTTTTAAATCATGCAACAATTTTAAACATAAATTTTTTAATCTAATTAATAACTTGTCCAATACATGCAACTAACATAAAGCAATTAAAAGAAAATTAAATTGTTGGCCTAGGGTGACAGTCGTGCAGAAGCACTGCCCTAAAAGATAGATAGTCAGTCCCTCGTCCGGACCTTAAAATGACCTCCTCTCCTAGCGGTAAAAGTTCCCCTATGGGTCACCAGCACTCAGTCTCGGATGAAGAGTTAGGCTTCTGCTCAGATGGAAATGTGTTGCCTGTATGTAATAGAATTCCTCAGAGAAATCATCAAAAATCGAAGCAGAATTTTGTAAGAAAGAATTTTGAAGTAGGATGACAGAATTCTGTAGAATTTTTTGCAAGTAACAAACTGAACTACGAGAAGCTATTTATAAATTCTCAGAGTTCATCTGTTATAACAGTCCCGCTCCAAATCTGCACACGATCGTGCAATCGCGAGCAGATTTGGAGAGTGGGTCAAAGCTGAACAGAAAATTCTGAAAAATCAAAACAAAATTTTAAATAAAAATTCAAATGGAAAATCAAAAAAAACATTTAGGTTCAAGAGCTTCCTGAATCGAACTGCATTCGTTTCCGCAGGTCGTGGGCGCGCGCCACCTGAACCCGAATCCGGCCCGGTTTGACCTGTGCGCGCGCGTGTGGAGATGTGGCCTATGGCCCAACACTCATAATAATAGGCATGGGAGGAGTTCTATACATACTATCCAACCTCCCATCTCTTATCCAATGTGGGACTAAAATCAAAGACAAATAAGAGGAAAACTCAAATTTTCCCTCCAACTCAAAACACATCCAACATAAATAACCCCTTAGGGGTGGCCTACAATGTATACCAAGAGAATCCCATGAATTTGTAATTTTTAAGGGTATAATTCATTTAAGTGAGAAATTCGTGAAAGAAGCTTAGCCACAACAGTTCGCTGTTCTTGGCAGCCATTAAGGGCTTGTAACTTCTCAGCGTGAGGTGTAAGTAATTTTTATTGTACTTCCCTAAAGTTTTAATAAAGTTTCTCTCCTTCTCCTGTGGACGTACAAACGATCGGTGGAACCACGTTATATTGTGTGTTGGCTTTCTATCTACTTTGAAATATCTTCTTCTTCTCTTCTTCAAATTGTCTTAGTAGATCATGTGGTTCGTATCCATTGCGCCGCCCCAATCGATCCGGTCGTGGGGGCATCCTTCCTTGAAATCACAACAATTGGTATCAGAGCATACAGATTGTTTCCCAACAATTGATATCAGAGCAAGGTCAATGTGAAGATGTCTGCGATCAAACTCGATATTCAGAATTTTGATGGCATCATCAATTTTAGCAGGTGGCAGATTATGATGAACGTCATCCTTTCTCAGAGCGGGTTGAAGAAAGCACTACTCGGGAGGGAGAAAATGCCTCAAGACATGAAGGTAGAAACTTGGCAGGAGTTGGATGAGAAAGCCTTGACAGCTATTCAGTTTTGCTTAGCGAATGAAGCGTCAGATGAGTTTTCTACAGAAAACAGTGTCCTCGCTGTGGCAGCGACTTCAGGACCACTATCTAAAGAAGTCGTTAGCGAATCAATTAATTTTGAAGCAGCGTCTCTTTCTTCTCCGCATGCATGAAGGTACACCTATCAAGTCTCACATTACAGAATGTTTCTCTATTATAATTGATCTAGATAAGATAGAGGTTAAGATAGAAGATGAGGATCAAGCACTTCTATTATTGTGTTCTTTATCTTCTTCATATAAGAGCTTTAGGGAAGCTATCATTTATGGAGGCAAGTCAACAATCAAGGTCAATGAGATCAAGGAGTATCTGTTCAACAAGGACAAAATTGACACCCAGTTGACAGATGAGTTTCATCATGATGATTCTGGGCAAGTTTATTATTTAAGGGAGAAGAGTAATAATAAAAAATTCACAGATAACTCAAAACACAAGAATTTGACGTGCAACTATTGTCACAAGAATGGACGTATTAGATCTGAGTGTTGGTTTCAAAACAAGAAACAACTAGATGCTAATATCACTGAACTAGTTGAAGGAGATGAAAAACAGTGCGACGTTCTATCTATTACAGATAGACCAGTTGGTAAAAAAGATAGATGAGTCATAGATTCTGGATATTCACAGCACATCAATTCCAATAGGAAGATGTTCTCTTCATACACTTCGGTTCAAGGGGGAAAGTCTTCATGGGGAATTCTGCTACAAGCAAGGTGATTGACGAAAGAACAATCCATTTTTGATTTCATGATGAATGCATCACTACTCTTCAAGGCGTTCGTCATGTTCTCGAATTAAGATACAATCTCATCTCTCTTAGAGTCCTACATAGAGAAGGGTTCTGTTTCAGTTCGAAAGATGATCTTGTGAAAGTTTTCAAAGAGGCTCATATGATGTTTCAAGCCAAACGTGTCGGCAATGTGTATATGTTGCGAATTTCGAAGGTTACAGTTGGTAGATTGCAACTATCCTCGGCTTCAAAAGTGGTGGTTATGAAACAAACAGAGACTATGATAGTTTCAAGCTCGAATGTTCAGTTGTATCCCGAAGGGAGATTGGGACTAGGCGCGCAACAAGATAGTCCAGATCATTACTCTGATGGTGGAGTAAATTCTCATAAATCTTGTGCAGATCAAGGAGATCATTGGGTAATAAAGTTCAAGTTGGGTCTGAACTTATTCGACCTAATCAAAATGTGAACCCCATGAGGGGTTATGGAGAAGAGGGAGTGAGATGGAGTCTAGTTTGTTCAATTGTGCGTGGATACGAGCACATGGAACATGATGTCTATTTTCGGACTTGGACGTATTCAAGTCAAGGGGGAGATTGTTAGAATTATGACGTGAATACGTCGTGAAGGTTGATTAAAGTCAGATTTGACAGTTTTTTTCTGGATTTTTTTTTATCCGAGTTGGATTCAAGTTTCTTTTATTCTGATTGAAGGCGTTTTGAGTCCGAGTTGGATTCAAATTTTCTTTATTCTAATTGAATGAGTTTGTTTAGGACTAGGAGAGTTCTATGGTCTATAAATAACCCCTTAGGGGTGGCCTTCAATGTATTTCAAGAGAATCCTCTGAATTTGTAATTCTTAAGAGTGTAATTCATCTAGGTAAGAAATTCGTGAGAGAAGCTTAGCCACAAAGATTTGCTATTCTTGGAGGCCATCAAGGGCTTGTGACTTCTCAGCGTAAGGTGTAAGTAATTATTATTGTACTCCCCAAAGTTTTAATAAAGTTTCTCCCCCTTCTCCCGTGGACGTACACACAATATGTTTGATCTGTGGAACCACGTTATATTGTGTATTGGCTTTCTATCTACTTTGAAATATCTTCTTCTTCTCTTCTTCAAGTTGCTTTAGTAAATCATGTGGTTCGTATCCGTTGCGTCACCCCAATAGATCCAGTCGTAGGGGCATCCGACCCCTGAAATCACAACAATTAGTATCAGAGCATGTAGATTGTTCCCAACAACTATTATTGATTATGTCTGCTGTTTCTTTTTCTTCTATAATATTCTAACGGCTAAATTTACATGCTTGATATTGTTGTTTTAGTTTCTAGTTGGCATATCCATGGATACTATTCTAAATGTTATGATGCCTTTTTTTTTAGATAACGTCGCGAGGCAATAAACCCCCGGCGTTGCATTAATAAGAATATAACGGAACATTCTCAATAAAGAAGGATACAAACATGTCTCTCACACATAATATGCTCCTTCAGAAGCAAAATAAAAAGAAAAGGAAAAAAAGAAAAAAAGAAAAGCCCCCCGGCACGCTACCGGATATCCTCACGCAACGCACCTTCTGCAGCTCCGCTCTGTTCGTGCTGTCACAGTAACCCCCACCACCAAACGTGGCAAATCTCCACCATCGCAACTCCAGCAAAACTCCAGCCATCTCCTGCCAGTTAGTCGCGCTAATAAACCAACCATCATCGGCCGGTCACTCCTGCCAACTTTCCCCGGCCCTTGTCCGGATTTTAGAGTTCAGCAGAACACCCCTTAATCTTATTGATCCTAACGCTGATCAGCTCCTCACCGCCATCTCATTGACCGGCCAGTAAACCCCTTCTCAACCCTAGCGTTGGCGCATCCCACGGCAAGCTCCGCTGGAGAGTAAAAACAGCTGGCTTGAATCCGGCATCCCAGCCCAGATCCAACGACATCAATAGCCACATCAAATGGCGACATCAACTGCTCCATATATGGTCACATTCACACCAGCAGCAACATCAACAACGACCCATCTCTCTTGGCCTTTCTGCGGCCCAAGTTGAAAAGGACAAGGTTGTTCAGATTCGAAAAAGACAAGGCTGTTATGATTAGGGGTGCCACCGGATACGGATTATCCGCGGATATCCGCATCCGAATCCGCCTCCAATCCGGATACGGATATCATTTTTTCACATCCGTAAATATTCGTATTCGTATCCGTATCCGAAAGGTAGGTGCGGATACGGATATGGTAAAAGTAATATCTTATTCGTATCTGATCCGATATCCGAATGTTGCGTGCTTCATAATGATATCGGTATGGAGGAGACTATTCTTCAATGGAATAAGGCATTAAATTTCGATATTTTGAGTTGGTAAAAAAGTAATAGTGGAAAGTATTCGATTCTTGCAAGAGTACCACAAGATATTTTGAGTATTTCGACATCAACCATGGCATCCGAATCGGCATTTAGCACCGAGGACGTGTAATCTATTGTTATAGAAGTCGAATGACAATGAATGATGAATGTATTGATATGTACACAATAATATCATAGATGTATCACATTTAATATTGTAGTAGATGAGATAAAAAGTAATATAAGTATTTCTGTTTAATTTATCTTTAACCATATCCATTTTTTACATATCCGATTAGTATCCGCATCCGATCCGCTAATATCCGATTTATATCTGATATTCACTTTTAGCGGATACGGATATCATTTTTTCACATCCGCCAATATCCGTATTCGTATCCGTATCCGAAGGTTGGGTGCGGATATGGATATGGTAGAGGTAATATCCGATCCGTATCCGATCCGATGGCACCCCTAGTTATGATACATATATTTCTATCAGGAATTTCATTATACTATTGTTTTTTACATGCCAGAGTTTTCATCTTACCAGGTACCATTTCAACTCTCATGATTTTTATTTTCAGCTTTCACAGTTCTAAGGAGAAAGCATTGCTCTCAATCTGGGGGAAAAGAAATCTGTGCTGGTAACAGGTGAAGAGTTATAAATGAGGGGAAAAACTATGAATTGAAATCTTGTGTGGGTGAGGGGTGGGGGCTTGAGAAAGTAAATTTCAGATGATTGAAGGGCCAGAACTGGGCAAAAACACTTCTTCCCCTAATAATAATTGATGATTGTGCATGTTCTTTTGTTTTGCTGGCTTATGAAAGAAAGTTAGCATATACATCTGCACATATACACACTGAATTTGTTTGTGGTTGTTATTGTGATTCATGGTAGTTTCTTGGTTGGATTTTTTCCCCTTTTCTTTTCTTCTTTAAAGAATATATCTTGGTTAGGTCAAGTCCATACTTTTCCCCTGAGGCTGTTTAATGAGAACAAGACTGTATCATTCAGTATTGTGCTCTCGGGCCATTGCCATCCTGCTTGGATGAAGTCCTTGCTTCTCTTTTGCTGCTTCTCAATTGTTGAACGTCGTTCACTTCATACGGATATTAACTGCGATGCCGAATATCATCGTGTTTGACAAAATCTAGTGGGCTTATCTGTTTGTTCATCAGTTTTAGTGACTTGAGGAGAACTAGTGAGTTGTATTATGTCAATTATTTGTTCATTTTGATTAAGACATTGATTGAAGAACTACTGAGGGAGACAACTCTACGTGTTTTCTTGTCACAAGTTATAAATACATTAATTAGTAATAGTAATTGATTTGTGAAAAATGGACCAATCTAACAATTAGTGGATTGAGACTTTTCCAGCTGATGTGGCGAGGAGGCCTGCCATTCTCGATTGTGAGGGAGATTTGCACTATTATATTTTTGAGATAAAAAAATAGTGGGCCAATATAGACCCCCGCACGTTTCATTAAGAAGCTGTTAATGAAAAAAACCAAGCCACGAGAAAAAACTGTGAGGCCACAAAAAAAACCCGACGTTTCATTAATAAGTTCTTAGCTAAAGAAAGATACCAATATGTAAAATTACATAATTGAGCTTTCAGAAAAAAGAAAAACTCTAACATAAGACCACCATAGTTCCAAACTTCCAGATGACGCCAACGTGATGCATCAAGGCGCTTTCGCGACCCTTCTGACGCTGTGGAGCTCAGTCTGAACCGATCTGTTTTACTCATCTCTGACGATTACCATCCACCTCTCTTCGTATTCATAGACCCTCACCTTCATAAAAAAACTCTCCTCCAGAAGAAAAAAAAACTCCTATTCAGCCCGGCGACCCTTTGCGTGTCGCTTTACTTCTCTTCTGACTATTATCATGTTCATGCTTTTCAAATTTGAACTGTGTATGAATTTTCTCGTAGTTCAATGTTACTTGAAATACTTCCAAGACCTAAACATTCATCAAATCCGTCAAGACTTTAGAAATTTGGACCTAAACATTCATTAAGTCCATTCCAAATTTTATAAATTTAGGGTCGCTTGTGGATTTCAATTTTGTTTTGTGAAGTACGCATGGCTTTCAGCATCTTCCTCTATCTTCATTATTACCATCTAATTATTGATTTTGCGTGGACAACGTAAAAGATTTTTCATGTGTTTTTTATTGAACTTTTGAAAGCTCTCCTTTCCTTTTTCTATTCTTCTCTCTAATTTTTGCTTTCAAGTATTTTTTTTAGAGTATTTTATTATTTTTCTCATGACATTTTTTTCTCGATGAACAATTTGTTCAGTCTTTTGAAAGCTACATGCTGGGTTTCGTGGCTGGTTGCTGTGCAGAACAATCAGTTATATGAATGCTGAATGATAGAGCATATCTCTGCTTGTTGGATATGGAAGCAACCCATCCTCATCCTGTATCATGATGGAAGACTTTTGCTCTAATCTCACATTTAATTTTCAGAATAATCCAGCCTGGGGAATAAAGAGAACAAATTAGGTATTTGTCAAGGAAAGGGAATGTGGAGAATTGTAAGAAATTTTTGAATAATAAATTGCCAACTCACAAATAATTGGACACGCACCCTGATCTGCTCTGACCAAATGTGAATGGGTTACAAGATTTCGTCTGTGTAATCTTTTCAGAGAGATCTAGAGCTGGAGACCCTTTTGTCTTTTTGAAGGAGTGTTGGAAGGACAAGGTGTCGAGTCAGGAAAATGGTGAGGCAGGCTCTAGAGTAGGCACAGGTGGGTGACGTCTCCGACAGCCTTTGTTGGAGGAACTTTAGAGGAGATTCAACTAGTGAGAAATGAACGATAAGCATATATGGAAAGTTTGATCGGATGATCTTGCCGATTCAGTATATATTCGGTTGTTTCGTTCCCTCCAAATTCTCTAGCAAACAATCGCCGCTGCTGAATCTCAAAGAACCCTTTCTCTTTTATTGAAGAACATACGTCTCCAAGATGACCAAAAATATTTTGAAGTTGGAGGAAGTTGTGGTACATGCAACCTCAGGCATTGGACCAACTTCTCCCAGATATTTTGGTTATACGAACAACCGAGAAACGTATGATCGATGGTTTCCTCTTTTCCCACACACATAACACAAATATTAGACCCCTATCAACCCCTTTTCATAGGATTGTTCCACGCCAGAAGGGTTCCATTAACGACTAGCCACAATAATGCCTTGATTTTAAGCGGTACTTCAGTATTCCATATGGTGTTTGCAAATGGACGTGTAGGCTCTTGTCGTTCAATCTGAAGTAGGCATTTCTTTAGAAAGTCCGTTTAGTGTCTCAATCCCATTACGAATGATCTCTACCCCGGGTATGCGACAGTTATGAGGCAAGAGCTGAAGGAACTCATCTCTTTTGTCGGTACTTTTTGCTTGATCCGAAAATGCACTTTAATGTTCTAGTTGGTATCATTTCAGTGTGAAAGGATCAGACCTTCAGGATCTAAAGCTCGAGAAAATAGTTCTGTGAATAGCTCCCCCAACGAGATCTTTGAGCACCATTTGTCTTTCTAAAAATTTGTGCCTATTCGGTTGTTTACCTCCTTTGCTATTTCTATACAAAAGATGTCATTTACAGTGCTCATTCCTTTTCAAAGGGGACACAGATGCCTTGTTGATGCATCTATCCGATCACCATCCTGTACGGGATGATAGCTATGGGACATTAGAGTCGACCATTTATGGGTAAGTTCTTCAAACAATTTTCATCACAATTTAAGAAGTAGAGCATTATTGAAATCTCGCAACTTAATGATCCCTAAACCCCGAGCTCCTTGCGTATGCAAATCCTTTTTCAATTGACCAAGTAGGAGGCCTTACCTTCTTTTATGTCCCTCCCAATAAAAATTTTCTTCTTAGGGCCTCTTTCATTGAGGGTGAAAGTGAGAAAGTGAAGAAGTGAGGAAATGGTAATAATTCTTTTGAAACTTGAGAATTGGTTAATAAGTTTTTCGATGTTTGGATGTTGTTAGAAAATGTGGTTTGAAAAATGTTATGTCTTTTCCGGTGTTTAGATGGTAATATGAAAGTGAAAGTGGAAAAGTTGACGACAAAATTGACCTCAAAATAATATTAAAATAAAATTTAATTAAGAGAAATAAAATATGGACTGTAATTAGAATGCAAGTAAGATTCACATGATCAAAAAATTAACTGTTTTGTCCTACAACTTATTACAAATGAGATTTACATAATCACAAAATTAATTGTAGCACTCTGAAAGTGAGAAAATGGTTGTGTAAAAGAGAAGAGAGAAAAGGAAAAGAGGTTTTCTTATTTTCTTTTTCGGTATTTGGATAGATAGGGAAGTGAGCAATTATACTTCACCATTTTCTAACTTCCGCCCACTTCCTTGCAACCAACCACGCTCTTAAGGAGTCTATCTTCATTTCTACCCATCTGGGGAGTGAGAAGAAGCATATAAAGTAAATAGGGATGGCCGATGTGACTGTGTTATTCATTATGATACTCCCTCCGAGAAAGAACATGTTACTTCTCCAGCCTGCCAATCTCTGTTCGGTCCTTTCAATAAGTGGTCTCTAGTGAAGCTTTTGAAGCCTGCCACAAGTGAGTGGTAGTCCCAGTAAGTGATTGGCAGTCATTGAACCGGACAGTTAAAGATAAGTGAAAGGAGACTATTAGCTAATATTTCTCCAAAAAGATCAGACAAATTTTGTGGTAGTTGATTTTAAGACCGAACCATTTCTCGTGACACAAAAGGACCACTTTAAGGACCATCACCGACGGAAGACATTCCTTCTCGAATATTAGCGTATCATCCGCGTAATGAAGATTGATTACCACATTCGTTTCATCTCGGCAACCCAAATCGTTAATAAGACCTAGTTGTCGGCACTTGGGGATCATTTGGTATAGGCCTTCTGCCACTAGGACAAAGATCAGAGGAGAGGAGTCCTTGCCTGAGAACCCTCTTTCAGCAAATGTTGCGTCCTTCTGGAGGAATTCAGAACAGCAATGCCATGCCAATCACTTTGATTAATGTTCCAATGCTGATCAATCACAAACTAATATGACACGAACCAAACAAAAAGGAGTAATCTTCTCCTGAATGCAGTTACAGTCCATCGTGTCTTTCTCAAAATCTAAATTTAACATAAAACCCGGGATCTTATTTCTTTTTAGGAATTAGATAATTTCTTGAGCAGTCACAGATCGAGTCTATGGTACTCCTGCCTCTTAAGAATCCTGATTGGTGGTCGCCTATCAAGACCCCTAAAATATTTTTTAGTCTGTTAGCCAGCACCTTAGAGATGATCTTCACATAGGCGTTCAGAACACTAATCGGCCTGAATTCTCCGACTTCCCCCGGTTACCTTTTAATTTGGGTGTATTCTACATGGCAGTCAATGATAATAAAACTCTAAAGCAGCTGCAACAATAACATGGAGAGGTAAATCCACGCCCAATATATGCCGATATATCTGACATTTATGATTGAAAATGAAAACAGTGGTTGTGGTCAACTCAGGCTTGCTGTAAGTCACTTGCATTCTTTTTCGACGGAGGAACCACACTTGCATATTAATTTCCCAGTTATTCACCACAAAAATTAGGGATTCCAATCGTTTGGGGTTCTTTGAGTGTCATGGGCCATCATCATAACTTATAAATACAGTTTTTGGGCGATTATATGCAGTTAATGAAAATTTGTTGAGAGTATTGTGAAAAAAAAAACATTATTCTTCTTTGAACATGCAGACTGAATATTTAGTGCACTAGATAAATTAAATTTGACAGTTTAAGGCTCTCTCACCCCAGAGAGTGACGGATGCATTGCGTGTTTGGAGTCATGAAAGTGAGAGAAAAATGAAAAATAAAAGTGAGAAATGTAGAAGTGTAGTGTGAAATTGAGATTTTTGAAAATAAGTTTTTCAATGATTAGCTGTAATGTGAAAGTATAGGTAGAAAAATATATTATTTTTCGGTGTTTGGTTAGTAATGTTGATGTGGAGTTAAAAAGTTGATCACAAAATAATATTAAATTTAATATTATTTCTGAAGTGACATTTTTGAATTGTAATTGTGCTGCAAGTGAGATTTACATGACATCAAAATTTAATACATTAAGTTACTACTTATTACAAGTGAGATTTATATTATAAAAAAGACTAACTGTAGCATCCTGAAAATAGAAAAATGATAGCGTAAAAGAGAAATGTAAAAGAGAAAAGGAAAAAAGAAAAAGAGTTTTCCTATTTTCTATTTTCTATTTTCAATTCAAAACAAATAAAGAAAATAGAAAATCTGTTTTTATCGCTTCTCTTTTCCCTCCCACTTCCATGATCCCAAACACCCAAGCGAAATCTCTCAGTCTCCTTTCACATTTAGGGGTGGCCAACGGGACGAATCGGGTTGATTCGTCCCGTCTGGCCAACGACTCCGTGACGAGACGGGTTGGACCCGTCTCGTCACGGGTTAAACGGGACGGGTTGAAAACCCGGGTAACGAATCGGGTCTCCTGACCCGATTCGTTACCGGATTCGCCGAGACGGGTTGGACCCATCTCGCCTATTTTTTATTTTTTAATTCGATAATTCTTAAATTTTAAAATTTAAAGTTAAAAAGAAATTAGGAAAAAATAGGGGAAAAAGAGGAAAAATTTTAAAAATTTTCTAAAATTATAAAAAAAATAGAATTGACTTTCACTAATTACAAGTTTTTTGTAAGACAAATTAATTTATTAATATGAAAAAATCATATACATTGCTTATCACATATACAATGTACATAAAACTCATCTCGTATAATATACATAACAAAACTCTGGTGCTCATCTCATACAATGTACATAAAAAACTCTGGTGGTTCTCTACTCGTCATCCTCGTCCTATTCAAATTCTTCATCTAGAATAGCTTTTCCTTGTATGCGTCTTTCTGCATCGAACAAGTCCTTTAAGCAAACAGCCATCTCCAAGTGTTTCGGCGTCAGCCTACTCCTCCAGGGTGTCAAAACTCTACCACCTGCAGAAAATGCGCTCTCGGACGCTTCTGTAGAGGTCGGAGGTGTTAGTATATCTCGGGTCATGGTAGAAAGAACAGGAAATTGTTTTCTCTGTTCTTTCCACCATGACAAAACATCAAATGTTTCTCATGATTCATCATCATTTTCATTTATTTCAGCAGGCATTGTGTTCAAATATAAATTAAGTTCATCAAATGAACCTGCTCCTGAAGAGTGTTTCTTTCTAGTATTAGAGGAAAGTATACTTTTAAATTAGATAATCTTTTACCTAGACTACTAGAAGAAGTTTGTGATGGTGTAGGTGCCCTAATTTCAGAAGAAGAAGGTGGAAATAACTCATCTCTGTACAATGAGTACATTTCTTCTAAAAGAGATCAAATTTCTAAAAGTAATTTATCTATATCTTGTTCATAATTTAAACATAAAATAAAATTGGATAATAAAAGTTTTAAATTATCTATTTTAATTCTAGGATCCATAATTGCAGCTAAGTAAAATAAAAAAGGCATATTTTCAAAATATTTTCGAAATTTTCTTCCATATCATGTATAGCCTCTTCAAGACTATCATCAACTCTATATGCAGCAAATACTTGAGCAATTTTATTAAGATTATAAAAAACTAAGTTACATGTGGGATAATACGTACCAGAAAGTGCTTTTGTGGCAGTGTCAAATTTTTCTAGAAAAGTACAAAAATTTTCATATAATTTCCACTCTTCATCGCTAATATAAAGAGATGAACATTCATTTATTTTAAAAATTGAATTGCTTGTTTAAAAGGAAGGCAATCTTTAATCATATAGTAGCTTGAATTCCAACAAGTTTTCACATCTGCTTGGAGTAGTTTTTCCTTTAGTCCACATTGTCGGCAATAACTTTTAAAAGATTGTCTCCTAGGTCCACTGTGTTTTATATGTAAAATAATTTCTTTAACTTTATAAATATATTTGTCTAAGAGCTTTAGTCCATCTTATACACATAAATTCAATATATGGCAAAACACATCTAACATGAAAAAGTTTACCATTTAAATTGGATCTAATATCGTTTTCAATTGTCTTATTGAAGCAGTATTTTCACTTGCATTATCAAAAGAAATAGAAAATATTTTATTTTCTATACCATAATTTCTACAAGTAAGAAAAATTGAATTTGCTACATTTGTAGCAGAATGTTTCTCAGAAAATTTAGAAAATGATAAAATACGTTTTGTAAAATCTAATTTTCATCAATAAAGTGAGCAGTAACACATAAATAATGAATAAGATTAAGAGCTTCCCATATATCAGAAGTTAATGAAAATTTTCTAGCATCACTAGTAAAAAGAGACTTCAAAATATTTTTTCTATTTACAAATAAATCTTCAATTTCTCTAGTTATAGTTTGTCTGCTAATTCTCTTATAATCAGGAGGAAAAACAGATTTAAGATAATCAACTAATGCATCTGATTCAGTAAAAGAAAATGGAAGTTCTGCTCGAACAATAAATTCAGCTAACTTATGTTTATTTACTTCAGGCTTATATCTCCAAGTGAAGAGTGTGCCTGAATCAGCTAATATTTGTGCTTGTTGTGGTGGTAAACCGTGACTTTTAGCATGCTTTTTTCATAGTGTTTATTAAGAACACATGTACCGTATCCTTCTTTATGATCAAATAGTTGATGACAGTACTTACATTTTACCTTTCTTCTACCTTCAACAAATTTTTCTACGAAATGGTTCCACACTACAGAAGTTTTGGCTCTTACTTTAGTGGTTGTGCTTGTGCTTGTGCTAGTTGGTGTTATGTTTCTGGAACTATAGTATCATGCTATGTTGGTTGTGTATCGTATTGTTCTTGTGTTTCAGTAAAAAAAAAGGAGCCAGAGATTGTGCGTGCATTGGTGATGTTGACATTAAAAGTTGAGAATATGAGGAATATTAAGGAGGGAAGGAAATAGAATGACGACCTGTACCACTATCACTGGCATATGCAGCATGTGTATATGGTGCAAAACCACTGTAGTCAAATGCATAGCTTGACGAACTGTGATAGGGAGCAAATGCGGATGTTGGTGGAGCATAGCTGTATGGTGGGTAAGCGGTATATGCTGACGATGAGCTACCGCCAACATCGGTGTAAGGTGCGGCAGCTGAAAGATTGTGTGTTGATGAAGAGCTACCACCGGCTTCGGATGAGGAACCGCCAGTACTCCAGTTGGGCTCCATTAGAGTAGACTGTAAGTTGGTAGAGATTTGTAATTGTAAGAGAATAAGAGTGATTTATAATAGAAGAGAGAGGGTTGAGATGAAGTGAGATGAAAATGAATGAGTGTGGAGAGTATTTATAGAGGATTAAGGTTAGGGGTAAATTTTTTTTTAAAGGGCCAACGGCTCATTTTTGAGCCGTTGGGGTGAAAAAAGAGGGTGCCACGTGGCACCCTCTTTTTTCACCCCAACGGCTCTTTTTTGAGCCGTTTAGGGTTTTAAAAAAATTAAATTTAATCCAGGGGGCGCAGAGTAATTTTTCTCTCTAACGTTATTATAAAAATATTGGACTAAAAAAAAAAAAAAAAAAGAAGGGGGGGTCGGGGAAATTTTCCCCGACCCGATTCGCCCCGTGATTCGTCACGGGACGAATCGAATTCGTCCCGTGTAAACGGGACGGGTCAACCCGTTCTGACCCGCCCCTAAACGGGGCGGGTACGGGTTGACCCGTGACCCGCACTGTGCGACTCCAACGAGTCGCACAGTGCGGGGCGGGGCGGGGCGGGTCGACCCGCCCCATTGGCCACCCCTATTCACATTCCACACCAAAGTGTGAAACGAATGAAGTTGAACGCAATGACCCAACAATTTGTAAAATTAACTCCCATCCCCCAACGTACGCAATCTTTCTGTTGTTTAACGCTGCGGCCTCATTCCACACCCCCCACACCTTTAAAACCCCCAGCTCCCTCCCCCTCTCTTCGCACCACATTCAAATTCAATTCAGACCCCGCTTCCTCAAATGGCCTCTAACTCCTTCACCCCCTACACCCATCTGCTGCTACTCTTCCTCTTCCTCTTCCTCTATAGCTTCACTTCGGCGATCTCCGCCGCGGTTCCTGCCGTCTACGTGTTCGGTGACTCACTGGCCGACGTCGGGAACAACGACTACCTGAAGCTCTCAGTGCTCAAGGCTGATTTCCCCCACAACGGCGTCGATTACCCCGGCGGCAAAGCCACCGGCAGGTTCAGCAATGGCAAGAACTCTGCAGATTTCCTTGGTATGCACCTAAAACTAGCTTGCATGTAAGTTTTGACTGTGTTGTGTTGTGTTGTGGACTACAACTCTACATATATGTTTGATTGTTAGGTATTTTTACTAGTAATTTTAACAATTGAACACTGAGGGGTGTCAGGATTCATAACTTTTGATTGTTAGGGACTGGATCCAATTTCTATTGGACTCAGGCCTCATTGGCTGCAACTTGTCTGATAAAAGCCAGGTTCGTTACTTGTGGATCCAATTCATCAGCTGCTGAAAAAAGAACCATGAATGAGAATATGTACGAGAGCCCACAAGTCCTCAACCTTTTCCATTTTAGGAAAATAGATTCTTTTTAGGGAAGAATAATCTCCATTCACATGTTAAATTCTTTTCAATAATGATGTGAGATGCTTGTTCTCTTAAAAAGTCATAGTCTGTTCAAGTTCCTCAAAATTTTCTCTGTTATCTCTCAGCTAATTTCCATGTTGGCATTCAAAGCTTAACTGTCATGTGATTGACAAACTGCGTAAATTTACACATAAATAGTTCATGATATTCCATACTAATTCATTGAAAAAGCTAACAAATTTCAATGAATTTTGCAGACTACCTCTTCATATATGTTCTTAAATTACCACAAGTGCTAGTAGTGAACTTCTTCGTATAGTGAGTACCAATTATACTGCTAGTGTACTGAAATGCATCTTAATTCGCCCTTCTGGATGTGCAGCGGAGAAGCTTGGTGTTCCAACATCTGCTCCTTACCTCTCTATACCCTCGGACTCGAGCAAAACACAAGCCTTCCTCAAAGGCGTCAGCTTTGCGTCAGGTGGTGCCGGAGTCCTAGACTCCACAAATCCAGTAAGTCCCTTAACAATTTTGTGAATACTACCAAAAATTCATTCTGTCATGAATGATGATAACGTAGTCGGATACTAAAACTCGATAGCATGATTCAATCTTATTATTTCAGGGCCTGTGCCTCACATTCAACAAGCAGATAGACTACTTCACTTCAGTATACACTGATTTGGTGCAGCAATTGGCAGTGCACAAGCCCAAGATCACATATCCAAGTCCATATTTTCCTTTATAATTGGAAGCAACGACATTCTAGCCTACACCAGGTCGAGTAATGGGAAGACACCTCAACAGCTCGTGGATTCGATGATTACTACATTGCGAGGGCAATTAAAGGTATTAATTGCAATGTATTAGTTTTTTTTTTTTTTTTTTTTTATATTGAAGATGGCCAAATATATGGACAAATAGACATAGAAACAGTTAATCGGCAAGACGTTTGCAGATCTTTAAAGGACTAGTTTTATTTGGAACAAGGTAGCTTGAACATATGACATATGTTTGATTTTTATGTTCTTCATTGCAGACGATTTACAATCTTGGTGCAAGAAAATTCGCATTCGTGGGCACTGGACTTATCGGTTGCTGTCCATCACTAAGAGTTCAAAACGGCACTGGGGACTGCAATGCCCAAGCAATAGCATCTCTCTTCTGTATGCTCAAGGCGCGGCCTCGCTATTGACAGAGATGAAGTCAGAACTCAGCGGCATGAGCTACTCTTTCTTCAACTCTTCCGTCACAATGCAACAGTACCTTCAGAATCCATCCAGCTATGGTAGGACTACTTGTTAAGTTTCATCAGTTGGCAATTTTTTTGACAATCTCGTATTTTGCAAATATAACTTATTTTTTAACTGTGTACACAGGATTTACGGTAGTTAAGAGTGCATGTTGTGGATTGGGCAATCTCAATGCCAAGGTTGCTTGCCTTCCAATCTCCGGCTTATGCTCCAACAGATCGAACCACAGTTCTGGGATCTCTTCCATCCTACAGAGACCACGGCTGGATTGCTCACGACCAGCTTCTTCGAAGGATCACCGCCATATGTGTACCCAATCAATGTAAAACAGTTGAGTGCCCTTTGAATTAAGAATGTATCTTTTCTGAGTTATACAGGCCCAAAGGAACGGTGGCAGCATAGAGATATAGCCACCGAGTGACATAGATATGTACATCAGAAAATTTCTGAAACAAAGTTATCTCAGAAAGTATCAACAGTTTGTTCAAGAGGGCAAGCATCTTGTGCACATATGTTTTTTTGCTTTCAATCATCAGGAAAAAAAAATAACAAAAATCCTAAGCCTCCTACGTGAAGCCTTAATCTGGAAAAAATTAATTGACTTCTATTATTTTATAGGCTGTTTGATCTGGGATTATTTGTAACAAAAAGACATTTGCCGTTTCTTGTGAATTTCTCTGGATGCCACAAATTTTAACTTCAACTGATTCCATTTCTCTGGAAATTTCAATGCAATAGCTGTTTAATTCCTTGTTGATTCCCTTGTCTAGAATATTTACACACTTATCTTTTTCTGGTTTCAAGAACATTTCTCTTATATTCTTTGGATTCATCAAGCTAGATTGTATTTGCTTTGCACTTTATATATTGTAAGAGGAGGGGAGCTGTGTTTCTCTAGCACTCTCAAATGGCATCCAAGTTGGTGGTTCACACATTGTGTTACTGTCTCTTGTTCTCGACTCGAGTGAAGGCCAAGGTTCCTGCAATCTATGTGTTTGGGGACTCATTGGCAGACGTTGGGAACAATAACTACTTACCGTTTACAATTCTGAAGGCTAATTTCAATCACAACTGCGTGGATTACCCCAGCAGAAAAGCCACTGTCCCATTCAGCAATGGTAAGTCTAACTATGTTCTAATAACATTCTAATTAGTTTTTTAATTCCAATGCGACAGCAGAGAAGCTCGGTCTGCCATCTCCTCGAGCTTACTTCTCTATACCTGCCAGCTCAAACACGACTAAAATGTTCCTCGAAGGTGTCAACTTTGCCTCTGCTGGGGACGGACTACTAGACTCCACACACACGGTAAGTCCTCAAGTCATACGGATTTTACTATGGAGATTAGCTAATGTTGGACACTTGATTGCATGATTCCATTTTGTTCAGGGTGAATGCATGGGAGTTAAGCGAGCAGATAGACTACTACTCAGCAGTACACACAGATTTAGTTGACAAGTGGGGGGAACCCAAGATCACATATCTAAATGCATCTTCGCATTTACAGTTGGAAGCAATGACATAATACTATGTGAAATCGAGCTCCAATAATCAGATCAAGGTCACTTCACAACAGCTTGTTAGTAACATGATTTCTTCACTGGAAGAACATTTAAAGGTAAGTTTATTAACTAAACTTCTGCATACAGGGGCACGTTTTCAAGTCTAACTTGCCGAAGATTTGGATTCTTTTCTGACGCAGAGAATATACAAGCTTGGTCCTCGCAAATTTGCTTTTGCAGTACAGGGCCTATTCGTTGCTGCCCACAACAAAGGAAAAGCAGCAGTTCAGCTTGTTGCGCCTACGACAACAACCTGATGAGGATCCCCTGAATCTCCCAGGCACAAAGAACAATTCCAAACAGCACAAATCAAATATCGGAGAAAGCACACGCCAAACAAACAATTTTAACGAGGTTCGGCCTCAACGCCTACGTCCTCGGGACAATCAAAGAGAGATTTATTGCTTTGTAAGAAGATTACAATGGTTGCAGCACCTCTACATCTCAAGAGAGCTACTACTCTTCCTTCTCAAGGATACAAACCCTAGAAACCAACAACAACCCTTAAATACACAGATTTTCGAATCAGCAGAAAATTACCCGCACCTGACTGTCGGTCGACCAGGCGGTCGACCGACCCCTTCCACCGGTCGACCGGGCGGTCGATAGGTGCCCAACAGAGAGTGGGTACTTTCAGTCGGTTGACCGGCCGGTCGACCGAGCTCTTTTCTTGTGCACGTGTGCACATCGGTTGACCGCGCCGGTCTACCGATTTCCTGTTGTGCGGGCGGGCGACCGGGCGGTCGACCGAACCTTTGCTCCTGCTGCTGTTAGCTACTTTCTGCTACTGCTTCTTCTTCGTTCTTTTGTCGTCGACCTTCTTGGCGATCACTCGACAACCCTCGACGATCCATATCAACTTCCTCAACAATAACTCTCTCTTTCCAACAATTCTCCATCTCGGCGAAGATTTTCAAATCTGAGAAGATCTCCAACGAACCCCAGTCTATTACCTGGCGAAATCGACACACGATCTCGGCTTGCGTGCACCGGACGAAATCGACACACGATCTCGGCGAAATCGACACACGATCTCGACTTGGAATCTTTAGCTCAGCTATTCATGGAAAACATCGCACATGCCTTCCCTGCACTTCACCTTAGGAGAATTTCCATACATGCCGATCACCAAACTGTGGCTTCTACTCCACAACTTCACGACCTCACGAAAACTTCCTCACGAGCCAACACTGACTCTCCAACTGACCAGCTCTATCTAGTCTTCCTGTCTTCCAATGACGGTCCAACCAAGTCTGCGTAGTGCACACCAAACATCATCGGCTTCAACTGGATGCACACCCCTCCTTATGCAAGCTTAACATCTTCTCACAGGAAGATAAACATGTTCCTCGAGATCACAACACTTCACCATCACGTGAAGTCCAACTGACCACAACACTTCACCTCTACGTGAAACCTCTCCACTTCTACGTGAAGATCCATCGGCCACAACTCTTCACCTCTACGTGAAATTCCATCGGCCACAACTCTTCACCTCTACGTGAAGATCCAAACAGCTTCTCGAGAATCCAAAATAGCTTCATAAGAGTTGCATCACCAAATGGCTGCGCCTTTACGGCTGCCTACGTACCTTTGCCCAAAAGGATCAAGTCAACCGTAGTCATTTAAATGAGCTTCATCAAGCTCAAGCACTGGTACCGGTATTTGCAGCAGTGAACCTATCAGACTGAGTCATATGAACCTCCTCATGACCATCATGGAGAACAACGGCCTTCAACTTCAGCTTGTCGCGATCACAAGCTTGAGATTCATGCTTCTTTCCTCACAAGCGTGGTTTCACCTTAACTCCAATGGCTGCAAATAACTCGACATCCTCAGCAATATCTTCAACCCGTTGATGGGGAGATTCTGTCTCCTCGTTTTAAAATAACCGCAAGCGCACGGTCGTTCGATGTAGCACTTGAGGGTCGGTCCACAGGGACAGGTGGTTCTTTTGGTTATGACACTTCTACACGAATGGATCAAAAGATTTATGGATTTGAGTTAGTTATGTGAACTAATTATAATAAAAGAAAAGTCAAGCACCTAGGATCGAATCCCCTAAACGAGCATCAAGCGGACAATTTTGGTCTCCATACTAGTTTGTAATACACACCAAATCTCTATGTCTAAGAGGCACATTAATTTGAACACTAGATTTAAGCACAAGCTATTATTCTGTTATATAGTCCATCAAAGATGAATTAACTAAATTAAACAGATAACATAAATGCAACAGACCCTAAGCATGGACCATTAACCTCCGATACATAGCCTGTCAAATATCCAGTTATTCTAGAAATTAATTCCTAAAAGTAGTAGGTCAATTGGTGTGCATACGTCATAAATAGGAGACTGACTCAGTCCACAAGAATTAAATCTAGGTTCATCTCCCCTAGATACTCGCTGAAAAATTACCTACTCATGTTAAATTAACAATAAACTAAACTAATTAAATCAGTTTACAATTATCTAAATTTAATTAAACTAAACTAATCAAATTAAACTAATAAAAAAAATTTTAAAAAAAAATTTAAAAAAAATCTACCTGCAGTTGCAGGGGGCGCAAGGGCCGCCCCTTCCTCTTCAAATTGGGGCGCCAGGGGCGCCCCTTTCTTTTCAAAGGGAGGGCGCCAGGGCGCCCTCTGTCAGTTTTAAAAAGGGGGCTTGCGCCCCCTTTCAATTGGACAGAGGCGCCTGTTGGCGCCTCTGTAGTTCCATTTTTTTTTTTTACTTTTTTTTTAAATTTAATTGCAGGATTAAAACAACAATAAAAGGGTTGAGAATTTCAGGAAATAAAATAAAATAAAATAAAATGCTGTAAATAAAATTCTTTACCTCTAAAAATTGAGATTGCAGTTAGAAGAAACCTCCATGAGATGAAAATATCTTTTGAAGAAATTGCAGAAATATGAGAAAGTGACCAAAATCCCAGCTTTGATTATCTTTGCACAAGTTTCAAGGAGGGGAAAAAAAAACTCCCAAAACCCTCGAAAAAAAAAAAAACTCCCTCAAACCCTAGGCATGTTGGCTTTTATAAGCTTACATGATATTCTCACTCACATCATACAAATGCACTCTTCTCATGAGATAAATCTCATCACTTATAATCAAATAAAATGAGAGTACAAATAACACGAAAAATTATCTTTAGCTCCCTGGATTTTTCTAGGTTGCATTTCAGTCCAGTCCAGAAACAGAAGCAGATTTTCTTTGTCATTTTTGAGTCAACAAATGACTGAATTAGAAGACTTCATCAACAGGAAAGTTGTAGCTCTCTAAATTTTCTTTCTGTAGACACCTGGATGGCTGTTTTAAGATCCTGTAGCCAAAGTTATGATCAAAATACCGCAGCATGCTCAAAAAGCATCCTCCAATCTTTTACAAATTGCGGCATTTAATTGCTGAAATTATCCGGATTCCTCCTTTTTTTCCTTTACCTATTCCCTGCAAAATATAATCAAATATACCGAGTAGCATTATTTATATACAAATAATAGATAATTAGGAGTATAAAAATGGTATAAAATCATGCTGATCACCCGTTCAGCATCAATCCTGATTTCATGATCTCCACTCGGTGTCTTATCCGGTGAAGTCTCCTCCAATGCCAAACCAACTGGAGATGATGGAGTAGCATCAACCTCCACCCGCTGCGATCCAACCTTGGTCTTCGTCCTCTCCACCTGCTGAGAGACAGTGGACTTCAACGCTGAAGTCTCTCCAAAAGTGACATTCCTGCTCATCACGATCTTCTTGTCTTCGGGTCCCACAACCTGTAGCTATTTCTCTTGACGCCCAAATAGACAAACCTCTTTGCTCGCGGATTCACCTTGCCATTCTTGGCACTGAAGTAGGCCGGACTTCCAAACTCACGTAGTACACCATGATCTTGAGCAGTTTTCCCAGACCAAATTTTTAATGGAGCTTTACCTCCTATCGCAGTCGATCTATTCATGAGATGGCTAGCATACTCAGTCACCTCAGTCCAAAACGACCTGTCTAATTCTGCATTAAACAACAACCACCGAACCTCCTCCAGTAAGGAACGGACTACATCTTTAGCCAACCCATCTGTACCTGTTGTGAAGTGAGTAGCAATACCTGTGTTCTGGTCAAATCATAGGAACTGGTACATGTCATTTCAACATTACCAATATGAAGCTCCTTTATCTTCCTACCTATCTGCCTCTCCATTTTTTCTCTCCACTTCATCAACACATCTAGGGCTTCAAACCTTTGTCTCATGGGATATATCCAAACCTGTCTAGATGAACCATCAACAAAAGAAAAAAGTACCTGTGACCTCCAAGCGATGCCGTCTTAGCAGGTCCCCATACGCTCATGTGAAAACAATCAAGAAGACCTTCATTGCAATGAGTACTGGTGCTGAATCTCACATTCTTCTTATCCAGAACGCTGTGTCCACCTTCCAACTTGCAGGTAGCAGCACCTTCCAGCGATTCCATCTTTGCAGGAGCTCGCAAAGACTTTTCCTCTTCCTGTCCGACCTTTTCCTGCTAGACCTCCGGGCCACCATCATCTGAGGAACTCGAAGTCTCCACCTGATCTGTAATCGTACTACCCTTCAAGTAGTAGAGATTTCCTCGGCGGACGCCCTTCATCACCACCATCGAGCCCTTGATCATCCTGAGATCGCCATCTCGAACAGATATCGCCATGCCCGATGCTTCCAAAGTTCCCACGGAGATTAGATTTCTCTTCAACTGAGGTACATACCTCACTCTCTTCAGCTCCCTTACCATCCCATCAAACATCCTGATTCGGATTGTACCTACACCCTCACGCTACATGGGTGATCGTCACCCATAACGACCGAACACCCCTCCAGCTTCTCAAAGCTAGAAACCCAACCCCGATTGGGGCATGCATGGTATGTTGTACCTGTATCCAGAATCCACTCATCTTTTCATGAGTTACCAATGATGGGAGAACTGACTGAAAACGAGAAACCTGACGAGTCCGAATCTGATCATCTGCCTGTGAACTGCTCCTCTGAGTATTCGTCACTTTTGCAAGATTTGTTTCAGCCTTCGACTCCTTCTTCTTCCCCTTGAACTTTAGACAGTCCACTTTCCAGTGCCCTATCTCTCTACAGAAGGCACACTGATTCCTTTTGAGATCCCTGAAACCCGACCTGGACTTTGATCTTCATCTCACCTCCTTACCCTTCCTCGATGAACCCCTGCCTCTTACTTCCAGTGCCTCCGCCAATGAGCTTGACTGAGAAGGATGTCTCTCCTTCTTCCTCGTCTCATAACTTGTCAGTGCAGACGACACCTCATGGTAGTCCAACGTCTGCCTACCATTGATAAAGGTCAGTGTGAATGTCTCATACTCCTTCTTCGGAAGTGAGTTCAGGAAGATGATCGCCTTGTCCTCCTCTTCTACAATGACATCCACGTTCACTAAGTCTGTAAGAAGCTTCGTGTATCGGTTGATGTACTCATTCACTGTGCTCCCCTTCTTCATCTGAAATCTGTATAGCTTACTCTTAAGCTGCAACCTTGACTCGACACTCTTCGTCATTTCTTCTCAAGGGTTTCCCACAGATGCTTCGCCGACGTCTCATGTTGTGCAAGATATTTTATGTCTTGCGACAAACATGAACGTATCAACCCACACGCCGACCTTTTCATCTTTGCCCACTCTTCATCAGTGATCTTACTTCTCTTCTTTTCCAATAGGAGTGTATCTTCGAGATTCGATGCATTCAGGGCATCCATAACTTCACATCTCCACATCCGAAGTTATTTGTACCGTTGAACTTGACAACATCAATCCTCTGGTGAGGATTCATGGTCTTAACCGAAGCTATTTCTTCTGCCATTGAGATTACTTGATCCTCTATCTATGCGGAAGAACAACCAACTGGAAATAGATCACTACTCAGATAAAAATTAGATTTTTACCTTTCCCTTGAAACCCTAGATCGAGTTTCTCTCCGGATCTACTCCACCACAGATTCCACGAGCCCTCCTTGCGTCCTCCTGAGATCGACATACGATCCCACGAACACGAATACCTCTGATCTGAGATCGATACACGATCTCTACTGAATCAGATCTCGAGCCCTCCGAATCTCCAGAAATTCCAAGCGAAGCCTGGAAGCTCTGATACCACTTATTGCGCTTACGACAACAACCTGATGAGGATCCCCTGAATCTCCCAGGCACAAAGAACAATCCCAAACAGCACAAATCAAATACCAGAGAAAGCACACGCGCAAACAAACAATTTTAACGAGGTTCGGCCTCAATGCCTACGTCCTCGGGGCAATCAGAGAGAGATTTAATTGCTTTGGAAGAAGATTATAATGGTTGCAGCACCTCTAGATCTCAAGAGAGCTACTACTCTTCCTTCTCAAGGATACAAACCCTAGAAATCAACAACAGCCCTTAAATACATAGATTTCCGAATCAGTAGAAAATTACCAGCACCCGACTGTCGGTCGACCGGGCGGTTGACCGACCCCTTCCACGGTCGACCGGGCTGTCGACCGGGTGCCCAACAGAGAGTTGGGTACTTTCAGTCAGTCGACCGGCCGGTCGACCGAGCTCTTTCCTTGTGCACGTTGTGTACATCGGTCGACCGCGCCAGTCAACCGATCTCTGTTTGTGCGGGCGGGCGACCGAGCGATCGACCAAACCTCTGCTCTTGCTGCTGTTAGCTGCTTTCTGCTGCTGCTTCTTCTTCGTCCTTTTGTCGTCGACCTCCTTGACGATCACTCGATGACCCTCGACGATCCATATCAACTTCCTCAACAATAACTCTCTCTTTCCAACACAGCTGACTGTAATGCCACAACAAATAGCATTTGTGTTCAGTATGTAAATGGAGTTGCTTCCCTGCTCGAAGAAATGTAATCAGAACTAAGTGACATGAATTACTCTCTCAACTCCTCCAGAGCACTGATGGACTACATCGACCCAGATACTTACGGTATGATAATTTCTTATGAGAAATTAACTGATGGTTTGTGGGTGGTTATAGGATTTACTGTAGTTAAACCTGCATGTTGTAGAATTGGCGACCTCAATGCTAAGGTTGCTTGCTTCCCAATCTCCAGCTTATACAACAGATCAAACCACATCTTTTGGGATCTCTTCCATCCTACGGAGATCGCGCCCAAATTTCTTACGATTACCTTCTTCAAGGGATCACTATCATATGTGCACCCAATCAATGGCGTTTCAAATGAGGATGTTTTTTTGAGTTATAAGGGCCCAAAGAACTTGGGCAGTATAGAGATGACAAACAACTGAACAAGTGTAACAAACAAAGATATGCACATACGAAAAATTCGATCAGAAGTTCAGAACATCTAGTATATATTTGCTTACTTTTTTTCTTTATTTTTTATTTTTTATTTTTTTTGGTTTCAAGAACTTTTCTCCTCTTTTCTTTGGTTCACACTAGTGCTTAAAGAATTCATCAAAAAGGAATGAGCTAGTGTGCGTATGTGTCAATCCACATTCATCCCTTTATTACCTTTAACTACCCACTTATTTGCTTTAAACTTTATACATTCCATGAAAAGGAGAGATCTTCCTCTAGCACCCTAAAATGGCATTCAGATTGTTCTCTCCTCATATTGAGTGGGTGGTTCTTGCACTGTGTTTCTGCCTCTTGCTCTCAACTCGAGCGAAGGCCAAGGTTCCTGCAATCTATGTGTTTGGGGACTCACTGGCAGATGTTGGAAACAACGACTACTTAGAGTTATCATTTCTGAAGGCTGATTTCCCTCACAACGGCGTGGATTATCCCAGCAGAAAAGCCACCGGCCGATTCAGCAATGGCAAGAATTTTGCTGATTTCTTGGTACATATGCTTTCGTTCACTTCTCAGTTCAGTTATTTTTCAGCTCAGTTTGGTAAAAGTTTGATTAGCAGCAAATTATGTGCTGTTTTGGGAAAATTCTTCATGGACTTCATTCAAATAACAATAAGTTAGCAATAAAATCTGTACTTTCCAGAAAGATTTGTGGCTTTATGATTGATCCATCTCTCGGTATTACTGTAATTTTCATGCATAACACTAGAGCACAAGTATATTACAAATCATAATTCCCTCAGAAAATAAAAAAAAAATCATAATCCATTCTAATTAGTGTTTAAATTCCAATGCGACAGCTGAGAAGCTTGGTGTACCCTCTCCTCCAGCTTACCTCTCTATACCCGCAAGCTCAAATACGACCCAAGGATTCCTCGAATGTGTCAACTTCGCCTCTGCTGGAGCCGGTGTCCTAGACTCCACTCACGCTGTAAATCCACAAGTCATACGGATTTCAGTACACAATCTTAATTATCATCGATTTTGACAACATATTACCCAGTGTTTAGACACTTGATTACATGATCCGTTTTGTTCAGAGTCAATGCCTCACATTAAGCAAGCAAATAGACTACTACTCTACAATGTACACCATTTTGGTTGAGCAGTTGGGGAGTTTCCGAGCCCAAGATCACTTATCCATGTCCATCTTCGCGTTTATAGTTGGAAGCAATGGCATACTTAATTATGTCAAGTCGAGCTTCACTAATCCAGCTCAAGATCACTTCTCAACAGCTTGTTGGTTCCATGATTTCTTCATTGAAAGGACATTTAAAGGTAAGTTTGTTAGCTAAATATTTCTGTAAAACAAAAAATAATTCATTATTTGGATACTTCTTTTGTTACAGAAAATGTACAACCTTGGTGCTCGTAAATTTGCGTTCGTGAGTACAGGACCTATCGGTTGCTGCCCTCAGCAGAGGAGAAACAGCAGTTCGGCTGACTGTAATGCCAGAACAAATAGCATTTCTTCTCAGTATGGAAATGGAGTTGCTTCTCTACTTGCAGAAATGAAATCAGAACTTGGTGACATGAGCTACTCTTTCTTCAACTCCTCCAGCACTCTGATGGAATACATCGAAAGCCCAGATGCTTATGGTCTCAAAACTTACCATACATTGTTTTGGATTTCTCACTAATCCCTTGATAAAAAGAAACTGATTCTGTATATGGTTTTAGGATTTACTGAAGTTAAGGGTGTGTTGTGGAATCGGAGATCTGAATGCAGTAATCGCTTGTCTTCCAGTCTCCAGATTGCGTCACAATCGAACTAGCCATGTATTTTGGGATCTCTACCATCCAACAGAGGCCACAGCTGGATTGCTTGCGGAAACTCTGCTCAGTGGTTCACTGCCTTCTGTCTTTCCAATCAATGTGAAACAGCTTAGTGATGTTCTCTGAGATGAGAATGAAACTTGGAGGTCCTCAGAGAAAACTGTAAAATTATCCTGATACCTGTCATTATATTTTTTCGTTTTTTGTCGTTGTTGAGGGAATGATACATGTCATTATAAAGTTAATTTGTTCATATTAATTTGAGGACACAATAAAACATTGACATATTCGATCAGACGGTCCTCTTTTGCAAATGGTGGAAATCATGGACAGTGAGAATTATTGTCCCCCTCAGTGGCCCCCGGTCAGCTGACATAGGAGACCAAAGAACAAGGTAAGACAAACAGGAAGCCAAAATAACTTAATCAGTCGACAGCACTTTCTTCTGACTTGTCGATAGGCTTTTACCGAAAATCAGATTTTTCAGTTTTCTCTTGACTGTTGACAGCCCTATTACGTAGGGTATTTGATTCTATTTAGGATTTTGTAATTAGGTTAGATTTAGATTCCGACAGATAGATTTTTCAATTTTTTTTATTTTCAATTGTTTTTCATAGATAGATTAAGGCTCATTGTAAGCCTATAAGTAAGCCCCTATGCTCTTTATTTTTGGTATCGAATATTGATTAATAAAATTGAGATTTCTCTCTAAATTGTTCATGCATTTGAGTTGTTATCTTTTACTCGGAGACTCGAGTAAATCGCTCGTGGATTAGCGTGCCGTGTTCGTGGATTCGAGCAAAACTTTCACTTGAAAATCTTCAGAGTTCGTGGGCGCTAAAACGAGATTTAGCCAGCATCGTTCATCTTCCCGCGTCATCAGGCCACTGGGTTTGCTCCCTAGCAGTCACCAGTTCAAATTCCTACGGGTGGGCATGTGAATAGAGTGTGAGTGGATGTGTGTATAAGCTGGTAGTTAATCGTGAGCTTCTTCTATAAAAAGACAGTGAGAGTCACTGGCTACTTCTTAATTAGGTCGAGAAATGTGAGAAAATATTAGGTGGATCTGCGAATTTCTTGATATTGGAGAGGGATCAAGGCCGAAGTGAATGCCAAATCAAAATTTTGAGAAAATGCGCTTTTTATCTTTGTATAAGGGTCATGAGCGAAGCGACTCAAATCTCTGCTAGAATTTGATAAATAAGATTTGAACTAAGTTCTGCAATTAATGCCTCCTTAAATTCAGATATGTATATTGAGAATTTGGAAGGATCCTCCCCAATTTGGTACGAGGCTACTAGTCTTGGTTCAGGATATGTGTTAGTTACGGTTGAGTAGAATCACAACCTTTCATGAAGTTATACGCAATTAAAATTGACGCATTGGATCGTTCAATAGAAGAGGCATGAGTGAAATTTCCAAATGCAAATTGCAATTGGAGCACACATAACTGTGGGCAAAAAGAAAAAAGAAAAATCAATATGTGAGGTGATTTTATGTGCTCAATTTAGGGATGATAATGGGTGGGGGCCGGGGCCTACATTAGGCCCGGCCCCAACCCGACCAGTGTAGGCCCCGGCCCCACCCGACTCCCACTCTAATCTCTAAAGAGGCCATTTTAGAAGTTTAAATCTTATATCAAATATATTTATTTTCTAATTAATATTACTATTACATTATAAATTATTATTATTTTATGGTTTTTTTAAATTTTAAAAGTTAAAGTAAACACTTTTAATCTTAAGTAAACATAGAAAGTGAGACAAATAAATAAGAAACAATATGAGCAGTTTTTTTTTTTCCTTTAATTTTAAGATAACATTAGGATTCAAACAAAGATCAGAGACCCGGTCCCAAGACCCTAAGACCTAGACCGGCATAGTTGAATTAGGACTCATGATGGGGTTGGATCAGGTTTAAGGCCGAAGTATTTTGGGGTCAGGATCGGGACCTATTTGGTCCGATCCCGGTCCCTTATCATCCCTAGTTCAATTTAATCACAGGGTGAGGCTCACGTGTCATTTTTCTTGAGCCCACAAAGCAATCTAATTAGCATTTTCTCATATTAATATTTAATAAATATTTCTCAAAAATTGTGAGATATTTATACTTATTGCTTGATTTAAACTCTCTAATTGACTGACTGCCATCTAAAAAATAGATAAAAAATTTAAAACCTCAAAATAAAAATGCTAAATCTCTCCCTCCTTAGTCCTGCTCCCCCTCCAACCCCCGCTCTCTCCTCAGCCAAACCCCTCCCCCTCAGGCCCTTCCTCTCTCATCCTCCCAATTTCCACAAATTACAGTTTTGCCCCCGCCACCGCCGCTCCCCCGAATTTCCCCACGTGCCCAACTACTCCCTACCTCCGAGAGCCTCCAGTCCGTCCTCGCCGCCTCCTCCGTCCTCGCTGCCATCGTCGTCGTCCACGAGTCCGGCCACTTCCTCGCCGCCACCCTCCAGGGCATCCACGTCAGCAATTCCGCCGTCGGATTCGGCCCCATCCTCGCCCGCTTCGTCGCCGGCGGCGTCGAGTACTCCATCCGCGCCTCCCCCCTCGGCGGCTTCGTAGGGTTCCCCGACGACGACCCCGATTCCGGCATCCCCGACGATCCCGACCTCCTCAAGAATCGCCCCCGCCCCGACCGCCTCCTCGTCATCTCCACCGTCGTCGCCGCCAACCTCCCCTTCGCCTACCTCATCGTCCTCTCACAGGTCGTCTCCGTCGGCCTCCCGGTTCAAGGGCCCCTCGCCGGCGTCCTCGTCCCCGACGTCCGCCCCAATTCCGCCGCCGCCCGGGACGGGCTGCTTTCCGGCGACGTCATCCTCGCCGCCAATGACGCCCCGTCCCCCACCGTCGCTGAATTGGTAGATGTCATCAAGCTGAACGCTGGAAAGCCAGTAGCTTTCAAGGTTTTTAGAAAATCTTTAGTAGAGCCAGTAGGAGTGAATGTGCTTCCCGATGAAAGCGTAGACGGAACGGGGAGGGTCGGAGTCCAATTGTCACCGAATTATCAGATTTTTAAAGTCCGGGCGAGGAATTTAGGGGAGGCATTTAGTTACTCGGGCAAAGAGTTTGTGGGTCTGGCTGGCATGGTTTTGATGGGCTGAAGCAGACTTTCTTGAACTTCTCGCAGTCGGCGGGGAAGGTTTCAGGGCCCGTGGCGATTGTTGCGGTTGGGGCAGAGGTTGCAAGGTCGAGCTTGGATGGGCTGTTCCAATTTGCTGCTGTGATCAATTTTAACTTGGCCGTGATTAATTTGCTGCCGTTGCTGGCTCTGGATGGGGGTTTGCTGGCATTGTTGCTCGTGGAGGCGGCTGAGGGGTGGGAGGAAGAGCCCGAGGGAGGTGGATCAGAGGATAATGTCATCGGGGATTTTGGTGGTGCTAATTCTGGGGGTGTTCTTGATTGTGAAGGGTACTTTGAATCTTGATTTTATTAAGGAGATGTTGTGATGGTATCAAGTTAGCAAGGAAGGATAAGCTCTCTAAGCTTTATTTTGATGGGATACGGGTAAAGCATCTCTCATCCGTTTTCTTCTGGTTTCTTGTAATTAGCATACTTGTTTGTTGAGGGAGCCCTAATTTGTGATATACTGGAAATTGGATCAGCTACATACTTGAAAATTGAAGTCAATTATTTTTACACCTGTTACGAAATGTAGAATCACATTTATTGAAAAAATAGTTTAGTGATTCGCGTTCGCTACTAAATATGAGATAATTTGCTTCTCATGATGACTGTTTTTCTAGTTGTTATATTGCAATGACACGCGTGATTATGCCTACATTCTCTTCATTTCCTTATTGGTGGTTATTTATAATATGTTGTGTTTTAATATATTGGACATGAGGGCATTGCAAACTCCCTCTTCGAACAAATGACTAGAGAAATTATTTGAATAGGTTACTGCTACTAAAAATGGAAGAGTAGGAGAACAGAAATGAAATATGTGAGGTAATCCATAAATATGAAGAAGATCTGGTGTTTAGTATGGTGCACTAATGCTTAGGCTTACATGAGTACAAGCCCCGACTTTCATGCCTTCTCCCTTGTGTAAGAGGAGGTTCTAGTTCTACAAGCTTAGATAGGTGGCAGCTAAAGAAAGCTTAATTTTTTATTTACCTCTTCGGGCACATGGTGTTTGGCCAAGTTTAATGTTTATCTGAATTTGCGTGATCATGGTGGTTATCTGTTGGTGTGCATAGAATATATTGTTGGCCCAATGGCCTTCCACTCTAGTTTTGATGATGATCAACACTCATGTAGTTATGTTTACTAATATTCTTGTGTTTCTAAGTTTCAGATCATTAACAGGATATTAGGTTGGTGATTAGCTTCAACAAGATGATTAGAAGCTATTCATGATGATTCCGGTGCCAAAGCTTAAAGATCATACCTTTGCACTTGGAGAATCACGGAGTTTGGACCGAGTCTACTTGAAGATGAAGATCGTCAAGAAGACTTAGGTATCTAGTTTAGAGTTTGTGTTTTAGATCCATATTTGTAAAGCTTAGTTTAGTTGATATGCTCAAGTGCACAAAACACACACGTTTCATGATTTGGTTGTTGGTTTTCATGAATAATAGATCAAAACAAGTTTACCTTATACCTATGTATATTAGATATGTTCTAGATATACATACATGCTTTAAACTTGCTAGACAAACTTATTTTGACTATCCTATTCATGTTTTGGAAAATTCTACTTTGATAAAATACGAGTTTTATTTTTGATAAAATTGGCAAGACACAGAAATGAATTGATATGATTGATATATGTCTTGAAATTTTTATCACAAGTTTGGTTATCAAAGTAAAATGATAAAAACAAGTTTTAGAAAAACATATTTTTAGAAAAACAGTTTTTATTGTGATTAAAACTATTTTTTAGATTTACTGTGAATTTATGGGATTTTTATTGAGTGAAAAGACCTATTTTCAAATCACGTATCTGTGCAAAACTAAGGACTGGCTGACAGGCCAAGTCGGTCGACCGGACCGGTCGACCGCACCATAGGCCGGTCGACCGGGACGGTCGACCGACGTGCACAAGTCTGTGCACGTTTTGGAGTCTCTGGACGGTCGACCGGGCCGGTCGACCGAGATGAGAGTTCTGCTCTCAGAATGTTTCGGTCGACCGGGCCGGTTGACCGCTATTGCCCAACGGTCACATTTTTGACCGTTGGCGGTCGACCGGACCGGTCGACCGGCAGTCTGTCAGACTGCCAACTCAGCCTAACGGCTAGTTTTGTATAGGGGCTATATAAACCCCATCTCTTGGGGATTTTGGCCAAGATTTCTAAGAGAAAAAATACTAGTTTTCTGAAGTGTTTAAAAGAGTTTTAAAAAGAGTTTTTGGGGCTTTAAAACTTCTCATCTTTATTTGTTTTGGGTTTTTGAAAATCAAAGAAAACTAGGTTTTGGGATTTTGATTTGGTATTTCATTTTCTATCATATACAAGAGATTTCCCAAGTAGTTTTTCTTTGTTGCTTGTTTCCAAAAACACTTTGATTCCACACTTGAGCTATATCTTCTATCCTAACTATTTAGGATCTTGTTTTTGTGGAAAAAGAAAAAGGAAAGAGGTTTGTGGTTGAAACATACCACTTGTTGTAAACCCTTGATTTCTTGAGTTGCTCCCTCTTTGGTAGAGGTGGAGATTGTTGTATTGGGTTGTTGGTTTGGATCCCTCTTCGGTAGAGGTGATTGAGTTTGGTTGTAAACCTCTTCGGTAGAGGTGGTTGTTGTTGTTGTTGTTAGTTGTTGGGCCTCGGTGGAGGTTGTTGTTTGAGAGAGGAGTTCGGTACTCCTAGAGTTGTAAGAAATCCTCTTTGGTAGAGGTTCCCTTGGTGGGAGTTGAGATAGTGGAAATCCTACACGGTGGTGTAGGCGGGATGTAGAGCAAGGTGCTCGAACCTCGAAACAAATCTTGGTGTTTGCGTATTGATCCATTGTCTCTCTAACTCTCTCTCTTATATTTGTGCAAAGCATCATATTCATATCATATCATATTTGCTGTGTTGTGCATATTTCATATTGCCTTGCATTTATTCATATTGCTATTCATTCTTGATTGCTTGGCTTGATTGTGTGTGCACATATTTCTTATTGCTTGGATTGCTTGTGTGTGTGTGCCTAACTTGTACTCATCCAACAAGAGCTTCACATAGCGCCTCAACCCATTTCAAGGGGAGTTAGTCCAGAGCCTCGCAAGGGAAATTCGGCTACACTTGTTGTATTGTATTAGTTTGTGCATAATTTGCATTAGCTTCCGCATTTAGCACACTTAGTTTGCATTAAGTTTCTAGATTAGCACTTACACCTATTCACCCCCCCTCTAGGTGTTTTTCAATTGGTATCAGAGCTAGTGCTCCTGATATTAGGCTTAACATCCTAGGAGTGAGATCCATTTGCTTGCTAATCTCATTTGCATTTGTTTGTTTGCACATTCATATATAGTTTACCATGGACTTCATGACCCCTCCTAGCTTTGACCCTTCCAACATTGATGTTTGGAAGTATAGGATGTCATGTACCTAAAGACCCTAGGTTTGCATGTATTCCTTGCCGCCACCAAGAGATTTATCTTGGTGATTGCAATCATATAGGGGCCAATGCACAAGCCCTAGAGGCCATTAGAAGCACTTATCTAAAGATTATCTTTATGTGTTTCTAACTTTGATTCCGCTTTTGTAGTGTGGAACAAATTGACAACCACCAACACCTCCGAGCTTCAAGTACAAATTCAAGAAGAGGAATCTAGTGGAGAATCCGATCCACAATGCTTCATGGTCCAAGGGAATGACTCCTTGAGGTACATTCGGAATCCCACCTAGATAGTGATTATGATGCTAGTTATTCAAGTGATGATATCGTTGATCCCCATGTTTTGAATGAAGAACTATCTATTGTTTGTGAAAAGTAATTGAAAAATATAAGTTTGAAAAAGAAAAGTCTAGATATTGAAAAAGAAAATAAAAGTTTGCATGCTAGACTTGATTGTGTTTTGCAAGAAAAGGTTGAGGTCTATAATGAAAGGGATTCATTGAGATCTCAATTGGAACTTGCTTTAAAAGAAAATAAATTTTTAAAGTCTAAAAATGATTGTGAAATTCTTTTGAAGAAAAATGAAAATTTATCTTTTAAAGTTGATTTTGTTTTAAAAGAGAATGTTGTTTTGAAAAACAAAATCATTTCTATTTCCAATGATTAAATGTTTGCTTAGAGAAAAATATTGTTTTGCAAAATAAGATTGATTCTCATGCTAGGGTAGTTTCACCTAAATCACCCATTGCATGTTCCACTTCTTCTATGCTCGAAAATGATATAAATTTGTTAAAGAAGAAAATGGATGTTTGGGCTCCACTATGAGCCAATGTGCCATGAACCACTCACGGTTGGAAACCTTAGTTCGAAAGAAACAAGTTCCATCCTTTATGCATGCACACCCATCACGGCATACACATGCTCCACACGGACACCATCAACACATGTATGCTCATGTGTACTCATGTACACATTGTGGACGTAAGGGCCACCTTGCTAAATTTTGTTATGATAGATTACATACTCCTAATTTAGCAAAGAATTTTGTTTGGGTTAGAGAAGGTACTAACCCCCATGGACCCAAGAAGATATGGGTACCAAAGACCACCCCTCCTATTATTTTGATGTAGGTGTGGGCTCTCACATGACGTGAGAGTGATGACACCTTGGAGTGGATGCGTTCCGGACTTAAAGGAAATCTATTGGATGCATCACTTTCAAGGGAAGAGTTGGTGGAGAGGACCACCAAGTTTTGGAGATAAGGAGAGTTGCTTCTTCGTTTTTTGGTAACAATCCTTTACTCCCATTTATTGTTTACATGCTTTTAATATTCATTGTTTATAGCATGTTTTTGATGTCTATGGATTAGTATGTTCATTCCATGTTTATTAGATCCTTGACATACATATATAGTATTTGAGACACACATGCTTATATGAACCCATAATTAGTGTTCTCACTTTTGTTTGAGCTATAATGTACATCATGAATCTAATACATGTGAATTTACATAATAATCATGTTTTACTTTTATCATGATGATTTTTATATGTGTTTTTGATGCTTCATGTTTTGAATATATGTTTAAGTGTTAGTTTTCATTAAGACTAGTTATATACTTGTACATAGAGTGGGCTACAATAAATCTATATATAGTTGGAATTGAATGCTTATTTGAACCCATTAGATGTGCTAGTATAGTCTAGTTTTGATGATTCATACATATTAAACTTATATTCTCATTTTTTGAATTTACTTTATGATTGTGTATTTCACTTCATGTATATGTTTGTATTGCCAAACCTTAAGATATACATGTATACCCCTTGAGTCATTTGCCTTTCATGCAAATCTATATTATGGACTCAAATTGTGTTTAGGGATATGTATGTATACTTCTTGTGTTGACAATTCATACATATACCTTGAAATGAAAATTGCCTTGATGAAAATTTAGCTTATCATGATTTTCATGTCTTTCATGTATTTATGTTTAACTTCATGTATATGTCCATCTAGTTCAAACTAATCTTATACATATACATCTTTTTGAGCCACGTGCCTTCATGAATACACATTAGTGGACTCGTTGAGTTTTGGATATGTATGTATATTTTAGCTTGTATTAGACATACATAAGCCTTGAAGATTAAATAAGTAGTTTTATATGATTTTTCATGTTTTTGATGGAATTATGTTTTAAGGAATAATTGAGCTTAATGAAATATTTTCATGATTATGATCTTCACATTTTATTTGTACACTCACATCTATTGCTTGCTCATGTTTTGTTTTCATGAGCCTTATTTATGCCTAATTGAACTTGAGTGTTGATATGATGTGAATTTCATGTTTATGAAAAACAATTTTGTTTTATTCCTTGCTTGAAGGATTTCGTACTAGTTAACAAGTTTTTCCATTTAACTAGTTGCGATGTTCTTCACTTGGTAGAGATTTTCAAACAAAACTACATTTTCAAATCTATCTTTGAAAACCCCTACTATCTAAGGGCGGTAGGATGGGAGATCATGGTCATGTGAACTTAATATAAAAATCATTTAAACTTGTACCTTGATTGGGTGGTAGTTATGAGATATACACATGCTTTTATGACTCAATTGATATCATTGAACTCTTTCAATTGGTATCATTTTGATCTTCTTGTATACTCATATATGTTTTGTATGTATGTATGCTTTAAATTCCAAGTATATCAATTTCTATTGGTATCTATTTTTCATACATATATATGTTTGTGTTTATGCTAGTGCTTGAGTTTCAATTTTTTTAAAATGATTACTTTTAAATTGTTATCAAGACTATGCATGACTTTAGTTTGTATTTCATAAGGGGGGGAGAAAATAAGTATTTCATATTTTGTCTTTCAATTGGTATTTGTACTCCCATACTTATGATTGACATTTCGAATTTGGTATCATATGTTTTCAAAATGAAATATATCTTACAATTGGTATCAAAATTGTGTTTAGACATTCAAAATTTGTTATGTTGTTTTACAATTGGTAATTTGTTATGTTTAATTACAATTGGTATCTCAAAATATTGTTTAAAGAAAATATTCAAAGTTTTGATTTGTATTTCCTATATGCAAGGAGAGCTTAACATCTCTCTTACATATAGATTCATGTTGAGTATATTATAAATTGAGGAGCTTGACAACTCTTCTTTATATGATATACGTGTGTAGGGGGAGCTTCACATCTCCTCTTATGCATTACATAATATGTGTTATGTGAATTGGGGCTTGTCATCCCTTCTTCATGTAATGCATATGTGTAGGGAAGCTAACTTAGCGTCTTCCTCTTCATGAATGTATATAGCATATAACATATATTGATCCTTGTTTATTGGTATCAAGATGCTTCATTGACATATTTTAATTGATATCATGTTTGTAGTCACCCCTTAGTGACTTTGTTTTTGTTTTAGACAAAAAGGGGGAGAACATTGTTTGCATTGTTTTGATTGACAAAAAGGGGGAGAAAGATTTTTACCCCTCATTTTATCTATGGTTTTGATTGTTTACCCCTTTGTTGATGATTGACAAAAAGGGGGAGAAGTATTTGAGTTTTATATGCATACTTATGTTTTATATGCATATATTATGTTTAATATCAAGAATATTAAGTTTAATTGTTTATTAAGTTTAATTGATATCCAAAGCTTGCTTTGTAATTGTTGTACTTGGTATCTAGAGTTTATATATGCTTCTTTATGTTTTTGCATATATTGAGTTCATGCATAAGCAAATAAACATAAATATATGAAAAATATGTATGTCTCTTGTTTAGAATCATAAGCTTTCATTGCATATTTATTTATTCATTTGTTATGCATGAGTTAAGGGGGAGCTTCCTTGAAGCTTATCTTTAATTCATGCATATATAACTCCATGAGTTTTGTCATCATCAAAAAAGGGGAGATTGTTGGCCCAATGGCCTTCCACTCTAGTTTTGATGATGATCAACACTCATGTAGTTATGTTTACTAATATTCTTGTGTTTTCTAAGTTTCAGATCATTAACAGGATATTAGGTTGGTGATTAGCTTCAACAAGATGATTAGAAGCTATTCATGATGATTCCGGTGCCAAAGCTTAAAGATCATACCTTTGCACTTGGAGAATCACGGAGTTTGGACCGAGTCTACTTGAAGATGAAGATCGTCAAGAAGACTTAGGTATCTAGTTTAGAGTTGTGTTTTAGATCCATATTTGTAAAGCTTAGTTTAGTTGATATGCTCAAGTGCACAAAACACACACGTTTCATTTGGTTTTTGGTTTTCATGAATAATAGATCAAAACAAGTTTACCTTATACCTATGTATATTAGATATGTTCTAGATATACATACATGCTTTAAACTTGCTAGACAAACTTATTTTGACTATCCTATTCATGTTTTGGAAAATTCTAGTTTGATAAAATACAAGTTTTGTTTTTGATAAAATTGGCAAGACACAGAAATGAATTGATATGATTGATATATGTCTTGAAATTTTTATCACAAGTTTGGTTATCAAAGTAAAATGATAAAACAAGTTTTAGAAAAACATATTTTTAGAAAAACAGTTTTTATTGTGATTAAAACTATTTTTTAGATTTACTGTGAATTTATGGGATTTTTATTGAGTGAAAAGACCTATTTTCAAATCCCGTATCTGTGCAGAACTGAGGACTGGCTGACAGGCCAAGTCGGTCGACCGGACCGGTCGACCGCACCATAGGCCGGTCGACCGGGACGGTCGACCGGGAACGGTCGACCGACGTGCACAAGTCTGTGCACGTTTTGGAGTCTCTGGGACGGTCGACCGGGCCGGTCGACCGAGATGAGAGTTCTGCTCTCAGGATGTTTCGGTCGACCGGGCTGGTCGACCGCTATTGCCCAACGGTCACATTTTGACCGTTGGCGGTCGACCGGACCGGTTGACCGGCAGTCTGTCAGACTGCCAACTCAGCCTAACGGCTAGTTTTGTATAGGGGCTATATAAACCCCATCTCTTTGGGGATTTTGGCCAAGATTTCTAAGAGAAAAAATACTAGTTTTCTGAAGTGTTTAAAAGAGTTTTAAAAAGAGTTTTTGGGCTTTAAAACTTCTCATCTTTATTTGTTTTGGGTTTTGGAAAATCAAAGAAAACTAGGTTTTGGGATTTTGATTTGGTATTTCATTTCTATCATATACAAGAGATTTCCCAAGTAGTTTTTCTTTGTTGCTTGTTTCAAAAACACTTTGATTCCACACTTGAGCTATATCTTCTATCCTAAACTATTTAGGATCTTGTTTTTGTGGAAAAAGAAAAAGGAAAGAGGTTTGTGGTTGAAACATACCACTTGTTGTAAACCCTTGATTTCTTGAGTTGCTCCCTCTTTGGTAGAGGTGGAGATTGTTGTATTGGGTTGTTGGTTGGATCCCTCTTCGGTAGAGGTGATTGAGTTTGGTTGTAAACCTCTTCGGTAGAGGTGGTTGTTGTTGTTGTTGTTGGTTGTTGGGCCTCGGTGGAGGTTGTTGTTTGAGAGAGGAGTTCGGTACTCCTAGAGTTGTAAGAAATCCTCTTTGGTAGAGGTTCCCTTGGTGGGAGTTGAGATAGTGGAAATCCTACACGGTGGTGTAGGCGGGGATGTAGAGCAAGGTGCTCGAACCTCGAAACAAATCTTGGTGTTTGCGTATTGATCCATTGTCTCTCTAAACTCTCTCTCTTATATTTGTGCAAAGCATCATATTCATATCATATCATATTTGCTTGTGTTGTGCATATTTCATATTGCCTTGCATTTATTCATATTGCTATTCATTCTTGATTGCTTGACTTGATTGTGTGTGCACATATTTCTTATTGCTTGGATTGCTTGTGTGTGTGTGCGCCTAACTTGTACTCATCCAACAAGAGCTTCACATAGCGCCTCAACCCATTTCAAGGGGAATCAAGGGGAGTTAGTCCAGAGCCTCGCAAGGGGAATTCGGCTACACTTGTTGTATTGTATTAGTTTGTGCATAATTTGCATTAGCTTCCGCATTTAGCGCACTTGGTTTGCATTAAGTTTCTAGATTAGCACTTACACCTATTCACCCCCCCCTCTAGGTGTTTTTCATATATTTCTTTTAGTTACGCATGCCCTTTAAAGTTGTGTATCCTTCGGCCCTTATGGTTAATTGAGCTACATAGCTACATATACTTGTAGCATTTGCCATAATTGTAATTGAGTTTGCTGGCCCTATTGAGCCTAGTAACTGAGGAGGATTTTTTGGGGGTTGTTTTGAACTACATAGCGATAGCCACTTGTAGCATTCGTTATCACTGTCATTGAGTTTGCTTGCCAATATTGAGCCTAGTAACTGAACAGGAGGGTTTCTGTGGGCAGGTTAGAAGGCTATATATTTCGTAAGGGCTCTTTGAGATTTTGAACACAGGTGAACTTTCACTTCCTTCAATCTCTTAACATGTATATGGCTATATAGGAAACACATTTTAGTGAGTATTATATGGGTGCTAATGCCAGACTCCTGTGGTTGTTTCACCAAGTATCGTGATGGTGGGGAATCCTTAGTATTATATATGTGAGAGATCATATGGAATATGAATCTACTACAAAGAGAGATGATAACGCTAGATTAGTCCACCGTCATGATTTTATTTATAATCCACTTGGGATCACGAGTCTCATGACATCACTCCTTGTGAGTTGCGACACATCAAATATCTTCATTAGTTTCAAAACTTCGGCTGGATGATGTTTCAACACATCTTCACCAATCTAAATTATTTATGTTGCTGAATCTTTGGTGATCTTCGCCTTGTTGGTGAAATCGCTTCATTCCTAGTCTTACACTTTGCCACCTTCCAATAACAGGAAGCCCATCTCATGCTGTCAGAAACAAAGTGTTTCCCATATACTATAGCTTGAATAGGAAATAGTTTCTTTGTGATTTTAAGGGTTATTTTTTTCCCCTTTAGGGAGTATATAAAGTATTATATGCTGGAGAAGTTTCTCTTAGATTATTGGATATGAGAACAGCATATAGGAATGGTTATAAAGAAATGGCAGATGGATATGCAAATATCGTTGGGATGAACTTTAAGTAGTTTTTCCTTTGCTCTAGGCAGATTTGTTCATTCAACCAATCAAGTATACCTGGATCCCTGAAACAACTGTTAAGTAGTCCAGATGTTTCAACAGGTCAAGATTTTGGTCCCTTCCTCTAGATAACAACTTTCATATTATAAATACCTCTCCTGCGCGCTAGCTATCTTTTAGAAGTTAAACGAAATTATGAAGCGATAGGGATGAGTTGCCTTTATTTTACTCACCTTATTATACAATATCTGTGCTGGATTATGGGTATCACATTTAACTGCAATGGAGGACGGCATATTAACCTTAGATATAGTTTCCAAATTTTATCATGCATTTGAACTATGATGCAGTAAAGCATATTAGCTATAGGCCACGTTCGGAATCTTAGCTCCAATCGCGGTTGGTGTTATCTGTAACAGGAGTTTCAAAGATAGCAGTAATTTCAGAGCAGAATATGGATGGCTGGCCGTGGCTTAAAAAAAATAATTTAGATTTTAAAAAACTAGTGAAGGCATATAACAAAATTTGACATGTTCTGTTGGATTATAATTGAATGTGGAATAGTTGGTACAACGCTAATCTCTAAATGAATATGGTATTTGAATTAATATTCTAACTTACATGAACAATTAGAGAAGCAAAATTTTGAAGAAAATTATTTTTAAATTGATTCTTATTAATTGTGAAACACATATCTATTGATACTGACAATGTCAAAAAGTTGAGATATGTAATAGATTTGATCCAATTTAATAATCAATTAGAATACAATTTATCTGTTAAACCTAGTATAATTGAGATAAAAAGATTGGCCTGATATGATATGGTTTGTTATATCGGATTAGGCCAAATATATCTAAGAGGTTTTCTTTTGACAAAGAGATTAATCTAACTAATCCCTTAATTTATTATTAATTCTTTTTCTAATTGACTGCTTTTCTGCGCTAGATCTAAAAGCCAAAGCATTTTCAACTTTTGGCAGTTGGTTTGTCAGCTCTGAAAAAATTGGCACTAGTTGATATCTTATTATCATTAAGTGGAAAATGTCAGAGTTCAATCATGAATTTTTATATTATTAATTTTTTAGTTTTTCCTCACTGTTAACTGTTAAGTCAACTTCTGGTACTTCAAAGCCCAGATCTCTTATATCAGTCATTATCAAATAGTATCTCTTGGTTTCACTTGTTGTATACTGACCAAAACATGAAGATTGCAGCTGTATTTAGGGATTTTCAACCGAGACTATCTTTTTGTGTGGTGTTATTATTGGATCAACATGTTCAAATCCAATCTGTTACAGCCAATACGTATTGGTATCATCCAATTTCAAACCTCGCATGGACATCGCTGTGCTAAAGATCCTTTGCATTTACCAAGAACTGGAAAATTGCGCATTCAAATAATTTGACATCAAATGACACATGCCAATAATATACTTTCACAAAATTAACGTTTTGAATGCATTATGTGCTAAATTATGAGTAATAATATAAGGAACAACATGTTGCATATATTTGCATATATACATAAATATTTCTAAACACTTCCGATCATTGCGACTTTTGATGTTTTTCATCCAATTTTTCCTTCGGACTTTATACATTGCATATCCACATAAAATTGCAACTTGTCTTCTAGGGAAATGTGTTGATGTCAAGCTGTGGAGTTCGATGCATTCAAACATCTAATAGCATTAGCATCTGGAATCTGGATGCCAGCATAAAAGATAGAAAACTGTTATAGACATGAGTACATGATAGATCCCAATCACCTTCTTTAGAGTTATAATGCCGTGATAACCACTTTATATGGACTTCTGCAACAAGCTGCAACACATATGAATAGTTGTTATGCTTTCAGGTAATATTCATGCATAAAGATGAATCTTGTGACTTTTCATCTCTTCATTCACTGGATTGGCTCTTTGTTTATGACATTGAATTTTCTACCTAGACTTTTGACCAGCTCTTTGTCTAAGTTTGGCCTTTGGCTGTTACTAGGACTGCGTGCTTTTGCTTGCTTTGGAAATACATGTGGAATTTCGAATTATTTGTTATGCATCATGCTCTGCAAGTCAAATTCACCATATTTGTTTTTTGTGGTTTAAATGCTAAATTCAAATGAATTCACGTATGTGTAGTTATTGGCTAAAATGAAAACTACCATGAATTTATCTTCATTTAAAAAAAAAAAAAAAACTACCGGTAACTTTCAAAAATGCATAAAACTGTAATGACTTTGCCGGTTTCAAAAAACGACCACACACCGGTAGCGGTAGAGTTGAAAAAGATCAGAATGCCTCTGAGTTAAAATTGACCCTCACAATTCATTTTCCCAAAAAATAACTTTTTATTTCAAAAATAGGGATGTAATGATCATAAAATGGTCATATGATATGCATGTGACCATTAACTTAACATCATATTGACAGATGATATCTTGTTGAAAAATAAGAAAAAGCTCATGGTAGTTTTATGCATTTTTTAAAGTTCATGACAGGATTTCGAAAATGGAAGAAAGTTCATGTCGTTTTCTACATTTAACCTACTGTTTGGTATAGATATATGGGTTTTGTAAATTGTATCCTATTGCTTAATTTCTTAGGATATGGTCATCTTAGATAATCCAAGTTCAAAGCTCCGCAACCCCTTTCAAATTCCCGGAATCGGAACAATTTTGACATGAAACCTTGAATTGTAAATAAAGCGAGTATGAGAATCTCGCCAATTGCAATCCAAGAATTGTGAGAGTTGGCTAGCCTGTAATTTAGAATATCTGCTATAACCATAGATTCTAAACTTGATTGTCAAAAACTTGTTAAGCCGAACTTCAGCAACTTTTTGAGGATAATGATAGCTTTGTTTCATGACTTGTCAGCAACTATCTTAAAATGAATAATGGTACTGATTCTTTTTAGTTGTTTACTGGAAAGTTGGTTGTTTGCTACATCCACAGGAGAATTACTGTCATTCAGACTTTTTAAGCTCTTAATGAAACTAAATATTCTCGAGCAATTTCTGAAACCAAACTGTATGGCATGGTTTTGATATTGCAAAATATTAAATTCCAGGGAGAATATGGATGTGTGTTGCATAGCCATTGGAATGTGGTGTTTCGCTGTATAATATTTTTGTCATCCACCTTCTCTGATCAGAGTCTGTGTATGCTACAAGAACCTCTCCAGTGTAAAATCTAGTCCAGTTGGTTCAAGTAGTAGGACATAAATCTTCTATCGGTCTCGTAGACTTTGGGCAAATTATTTGTGTAGTTATCTAAAACTTATTTTCATCTTCCGTGTGGACTGGTTTCTCTGTATATTTGTCATCCACTAATTGTTTGTTTTGCTTGTCTTTGATGCCTAGAAAGTATGACACAAGTTTGATTAACATCATTCTAGATTCATGGGTTCATGGGTACCTTTGAACTCTTCGAACTTAAGTTATGCCCTGTAACTATCAAGCAATCCAATTCGATTCATGCACGAGGCATGCTCATTTGGACATTTGTTGAAGAAACTGTCATGAAAGTGCTTAATGAATTCTAACAGCCTCATGTGACTTGTTGCTCGCTTGAGGCTACATGGTGCTTTTATTTGACCTTATTAGCTCTTCATTCACGTGCATATTTGCCCTAATTAGTGAGTCAGACAATTGAAAGAAAGCGAAAGCAAAATTCAACTTATGTTGATTCCAGCTTGTTCTTCTTCTCTTTGGTGCCCTTTTCTTGTTTCTTTGTCTAGAACATCATCAAACTTTTCTCTCTGTCACCATTTTTGCCTTTTGTTGAAGACTTATCACCAATTTTCTTTTGTTCCTAGAATTCTTAATCAGCGATTCGGCATGTTTCTATATGGGAAGTGTTGCTTCGTCTCACAATTTCTGTTCTCATTGTTGTTTCCCTTATTCACTTTCTGTGAATTGAAGTGTGCCTTGATGTGGTGAAGCCATTCTAGTATTTATATTTATCTCCAGCGTGAACCTTGTTCTAACATCTGCCCATGAATCTGGCGAGATGAAAGTGATTCAGACAAACACTAAATTTTGAAGATATAAGCTCATCCATCACACAATGAAAACCGTGATCATCGATATTTTCTCCCTCTGAGTTTCCTGTAATCTAGTTTCATCTCTTTATCACTGAGCCAGACCTTTCACAGAGGAAGTAGAAGTTGACCTATGATGATGGTTAGGCAACCTTGAACTCATATGACATCGTTTCAAATCTAGCAATAACTTAAAACAACAAGTTTATAATATTTGAATAATTGAATTAACTAGGTTTTCCTCCATCAACATGTCCCTGGTCACAGGGCAAGGATTTGAGTAACATATTGTCCTGGTCAACGGAATCCATACAAAACAGTATTGTATGTAACAAAACGTTGCAATTTGATAGAAGAACATCTAAATGGACTTCAGTTTGTTTGCCTTGAAAGTGAGCGGTTACGGTTCACTCGGCCCCACTAGATTTCTCCCGCTAATTTGTGTTTGTTTGTTTGTCAGGAAATCAAAAGAAGGGAAATGGGCTGCCATGTAAGATTTTGAGTTGTCAGTTTTTCGTCTGCTGGGAAGAGAAAACACCGTGATTTTGACAATGATAACTAAAAAAACCTATTACGCTGCCTTTGAGAAAAACAGTTCAGCAACTAGACTAATAATAAGGATGTGTTCCACTGTTCACGCTCTGAAATTGTCAAAACGCTACTATTGTCATCTAAAAAAATATATTTCATGTCATTTTCTATTAGTGTTACTTATTATCAAACATAATTCATGATGTCCGTCCATCTGTAGCTTTAATAAAATGTATAAGCAATATTTCTATAGAAAACTTTTGGCAAGTTGATTCACATATAACTTTTGATTATTATCATTAATCATCAAATCGTTATCTCTGTCAACATTGAACACAGCTGTTCTCATCTCTTTACAATTCTTTAGGGATTGTTTGTTTGCAATTACCAAATATATAATCCCTGATCTTAAAAAAGGATTCCAGAATTTCTTGTTATTTTTGCTTGATTTCGATAAAGAACCTAAAATCCAAACTAACTCTAAATATAAAATTTTAATAATTAGCTTAATTTGATATTATTATCCTATAAATTGAAATTTTGACATAAATTATTGGATCATTATGTGAAGACTCATCGATGGGTAATTTGCATCATGTTTCACTCCTATGAATTTGTAGGGCCTATTTGGTTAAGGGTGGAAGTGAGGAAGTAAGGAACTGAGAAAGTGGTATTAGTTCCCTTTAGAACTTGAGAATTGGTTAGTAAGTTTTCTGGTGTTTGGATGTTACTGGGAAGTGTGATTTGGAAAATGTTATGTCTTTTCGGTGTTTGGATGGTAATAGAAAGTGGAAGTGGAAAAGTTGACCGCAAAATAATATTAAAATAAAATTAATTAAGAAAATAAAAAATGGATTGTAATTAGAATGCAAGTGAGATTTACATGACCAAAAAATTAATGTTTAATGCTACAACTTATTATAAATGAGATTTACACGATCACAAAATTAACTGTAACACTATGGAAGTGAGGAAATGTTTGTATAAAAGAGAGAAGAAAAAAGGAAAAGGAGTTTTTTATTTTTCTTTTTCGGTATTTGAATAGATAGGAAAGTGAGCAATTATACTTCCCATTTTCTTACTTCTGCCCACTTCCTTGCAACCAAACACACCCATGTGATCAAGAGAGAGAGAGAGAAAAACGAGCAAAGAGTCATTTTTCTTTGATTTTTCTTTTCGAGCCACTATTTGAAGAGATGAAGAATCATTAGGGGAACATGTTGAAAAATTGGGGATGGGATGTTGCCATGCATTATTATCATCATCATCGGCATCATCATATTTGCCGCCAGCTGGCAAAATCTTCCGAATGCCGTCTTTGACTGGGGGGCCCTCCACTTGTTCCGCTGGAACCGGATAAGGCCCTTCACTCCCCAGTCCCTACCCGATAACCCGATCCAAGGTTTCGATACCCAATAACCCGATTCAAGGCTTCGGGTTCGGATCCAATGTGTGTTTCTACTTTCTGCATCTCTCTTATATAATGGGAGAAGCGAGGGGTGTGACTGTGTCTGTGTACGGCTGACTGCATGGGCTCTTGCACCACATGCATAGCACGTCTAAGATCTAGTATTAATTTAAAAGATATTATAATAGAAAGATTTGAAACCTACATATCTTTTTAGATAGGAAAATTATATAGTTAATATTTATCTTTTCATCTTAATAAATAAAGAATAAAAAAGCACCAAGAGAAAAGAGAAGAGAAAAGTTGTATTAATTCCTTTTCTGTCACATTTGGATTAGATATAGGATCCACCCGTCATAATGGGTTGGTAGCTGTTCTATCTGACAAAAAAATAAAAATAGAATGCACAACATGAATAAACAATAACACACGAACACTAAGTCTCTATTTTTAATCACATCTAAAGAGATAGACTTGTGTTATTTCGAACGGATTCGAGTCCGAATTCTTCTCACTCAAATATCAACATCCGACATTCGAATATAAAATCTATTCTGTTAAAATTGATTTATATTATTTCAAATATTTATTAACTAAAAATTAAGTATTTTGAATTCTTTTTTCCTATGGATCAAGTAAGAAAAAAACGGACGGCTTAAATAGTTAGTTGGTTAGTTTAACGTCGTAGAACATTTGAAACCTAATAAAAAATTATTTTTAGGGGTTTTTAAATGTTTAGATCATGATCAAATGGCCGGATCGAGAATTTGTATGTCTAAAGACATAGATCTAACAAACTCACTATTTTCGGTCATCCATTTTGTGTCGCTTGATGGGTGAGCAAAAAAATATTCAAAATACTTAATTTTGGTTCATAGATACTTGAAATAATATAAATCAATTTTAACGGAGTGGATCTTGCATTCGAATGTCGGAGGGTTGTATTTGAGTGTAAGGATTTGGAGTCAAATTCTTCCGGAATGACGCAAGTCTATCTTCACATGTAAATATGCAATTTAATTTTTCATTTTTGTCATCATCTTGGTGGTGTTCGTGGTGCTTGTTTTTAAACGGAAATCTTAATTTAGAGATATTTAACTTAATTTTATTAATTTTCATAATCTAACTTGATCATTTTACCATTGGAACATGATCATGTATTTGTATCTGAATTTTGACTCCAGCTTCTTCGATGCTTTTTAAACTAGCTAAAAAGAATAATGTATCGATGGTTCTAAACATGACATTTTAGGGTTCAATTGAATCTTGATCTATTAGATTCTGAGGCGTGACTAGCGTATGAGTGACAGATCTTTTGTTTTGTTTTGGACTTAACAGATGTTCGTGTTTGGTTTTTCCGTTGTGAGAGTTGCAATGCAACTCCAACAACAGTACAATTTCAACAACTATTGTTAGAGTTGATATGTGTTTGGACAACATATTTTTTTGCAAAAACGTGTTTTTATCATTGAAACGATACAATTAGTTATCATAATTTATTAATTTTGTGGGGAGTAGATTTAAAAGATGGAGTTTTTTTTAACTCAAACAGATTGGTGTTTGAAGATGGACCAGAGATGTTGCAGAAGATCGTCCCACCAGCCATTCAAACAGTCGCACAAACCGTTGCAGGACCCGAACAGTACACAGGAGGATGATTTTTCGCCTGCACAGAGTTATTATGCGGATCAACCTACGCGATCAAGCCGTCGTGGAGGTTGTTGGGGGTGGGAGCCCCAGGAGGACCCCCGGATCAAAACTTTCTTTGAGAAGTCTCCTCTACAGATCTCGGAGCGAGGGCGAAACACTCCGGGTATGAACATCTGGGCGAGTTAGAGTTTCACTATCGAAAAGGCATCTCGGAGTCACTTGATGTCGCTCTGGAGTTGAGAACAAAGCAGTTCGGAGAAGCAGTCAGCAGGTCATTCTCACTCCGAACGGAGAAGCAACTCAGAAATGTTGAATAGTTGTCAATGACAATTCGGAGACTTCATAGACCGCGAGTTGTATTTGACAGTTGAGTGCAATTCGGGTTTACTTTTGAAGAGAATTCTTATTCTAATTAGGTTTTCTTCTATTAGCTTTTTCTGAGGCAATATATTGAAAGTTTTGATACTCTATTTGTAACTTGTATTGGTGATTTGATTAATAAGATCTCTCTTCTGTTCCGAGAGCATACACCGAACCTCGTTAAATCTTGTGTTCTTTACTTTTATTTTTTGTTCTTACTTTGTGATTGTTCTCAGCAACTCTGATATTGGCATTGATCCTCTGGAGGCCGCAACATTTGTGGGTTATGGGCCTACAGGTCAATCCGTGTAATGATTCTGTGTAAGGCGACAAATCGTCCTCCTCTGCACTATCCAGGTCCTGCGACAGTCATATGGCTGTCTAGAACGGCTGATGGGCCGATTTTCTGCAATATTTCTGGGCCATCTTCAAACACTAATTTAATTCAGCTAAAAAATTCCATCTTTTAGATGTACTCCCCGTAGTTATATCATACTTGCAGTCAACACTCTAAAATCCAAAACTATGGTGTTAACCAATAATTATGTTGGGTTGAACCCATTTGACCTTACTCATAGATGAGTTTGAGAAATTTTAGCACATACCTAAAACTTGATCTTTTTCTAAAAAACGTTCAACTTAAACTTGGTAAACTTGAATTATATCGCATTCTTACTCGTTTTAATCCGGAGAATTTTGCTACATCTCCCTATATCAAACCATAATTAATAAAAAAATCAACTTCATAATTTAATTCGTTACAGCTACTTCTTTTTTAAGCCAACCAGGTGCAACCACGTGTTCAGCGCAAAAGCGCTCCTCGACGACGAAAGACGCAAATGCCCTGCGGTAATCGTCTCGAAAAAACAGACTGCTTTGAAAATGCTAATTGCTGGTATATAGAGGACTACAATCACGATTGCAGTCCTCACAAAGAATGTCATATTTCTAAGTCTTTATTAGGATCGTGATCATGATCGCAGTTCTCATAAAAATGTCATATTTTTGGGTCGTTATAAGATAACGACTATGATCACAGTTCTCGTAAAAATGACATGTTTATGAGTCTTATAAAGACTGTGACAATGATCGCAGTCCTCATTTCTCTTTGTTAGGACTGCAATCATGATTGTTGTCCTCGCAAAAATGTCTTATTTTTGAGTCTTTATTAGGACATCACAGTGCTCACATAAACATAATTTTCAGTCTATATTGGGACTGCGATAATGATCGCAGTCCTCGTAAAATGCCCTAATTTTTAATTAATAAAAGTAGTGTGTCCATGTGGCAGTTTTCACAGAGAACTGTGATCATGAGTAGCAATCCTCATATCAGTTTTGCCATCATCAGCAGACTCTCATTCATCCACATCGAATGGTGTCCAATGATTTCCAAATCTAAAAACCATAAAAATCCCAAACATAAAAGAAACTCATCGCAAGCATAAAAAAAATGAGATCTGCAAAAGATCAATCCCCAAATATAGTCCGGGACTCCGCCCCCTGAAACCCCCGAAAAGGGGATCCCACCCCTTTCAACCCCATGACGATCTGACCGCGCAGATCGATCCACGAATTATTCTGCATCAGGATCTGGATTGAGGAGAGAGCAATGTCAGGACGATGGAGAAAGGTAAAAGAGGAAAGGAAAATATATAAAGAAGTGGTAATTGGGAGGAATCAATTTTATGCTGACGTGGCCGAGGCTGTAGCGAACAAAAATAGAAGGATGAGTTTTTTTTCTAATTATGAAAAAAAATTAGGTGATTGTAGCGAAATTTTCTAAACCCTAAGATTATATATATTTTTAATAGCTGGCTATCTAAATATGTTAACGTTGAACACTAACTAGTTATGTAATATATTCTCATCCTCTATGATTTAATACAATTTAACGAGAAACTTTCAACTGAAAACAATATTAAGATTTTTTAATTAGTTTTACATTATATTTTTCTCAAAAAAAGTTTTACATTATCAATTATGGTGATAATGTAACTTTTTAACATTAGCGGATTAGAGCGGGTCGGCGGGTCGGATCCACCCACCAACGAACCCAAACCCAAATCCGGATCCTCTGCCGCCTCAATGTAGCACCCGTGCCGTGTCCGAGATTCCGGCGGAACACCGTAACTTTCGTGCCCTGTCATGGATGCCGTCACTCACACACACTCCCGCACCCCAACACAAACTCCTACTGCGGGACCCACCACTTTTCCCTCCTTTCTCCCCAAAATCAATTAATTAAAGTAAAAAAAAAATCAGTAAAGACGAAAGAGATAGAGAGAGAGAAAGAAAGGGAAAAAAAGAAAAAGAAAGGAAAAAAAACAAGAGAGAGAAAAAAGAGGCAGCAAGCTGCTGTGCTGCCGCAGTAGGTAGAGAGAGAAACAGAGACCGAGAGCTAGAGAGAGAAAGAGATGATGGCGGCAGCGAAGAAGGGCACCCTCAAGAAGAAGCGCTCGGATCCGACCCGAACTCGCCGGCCCCACCCGGACCCCTCCCCTCCGCTGCCCGAAACCCGCCGGAGCCTCCGCCCGCGCCAGACCCGATACCTCGCCGACTTCGAGGACGAGCTCGATCTCGAAGAGGAGGAAGAACGAGAGAGGGAATCTAAAGAAAGGAGGAAGCTGAAGCTCGTGCTTAAGTTACCCCCTATTTCTACCGTGCGGTGCCGGGACTCGAGTCCCGTCACCGCCCCCCAATCCTCCCGCAGGGGCGACCTGGACCGCCGCACGTGGACGCCGTCTGATTACTCGGCATGGACCTCGTCTTCCGCCACTTCATCTTCGTCGCGGAGCGAGGAGGAGGAGGAGGAGATTGTGAAGCCGCTGAAGAAGCGGAGGGTTGAGAGGGATGGATCTGGTCACCGGAAGGTAACTTCTGCTCTGCTTTCCCTTTGGTTTTCTTCTATTTGGTTCCCTACAAATAATTTAGGTCAACTCAGTGGCCAAGTTGCTGCTGCTGATTTTTCTATTTAATTACGAATTGTTAAAATTTTCTCTCATTCCTTATTTGTACTCAGGAGAGGAGGGGAATGTGGTTCAGAGACCGATTCGAGCTGTTTCAGGTTTGCTTCTGGTTACTCGTTGCCTAATTTGTACCAATTTTTGATGAAAATTGGATATTGAGTGGATATGATGTGTGTTTTGTTTGCTTAGGGACTCCAATGCCGGAGAGAAAGACACTGGAGGAGATCCTTGATAAGCTTCAGAAGTGTGAAATGTTCTTTATTTAGTTTGTTTCTGAGCTGAATTTATTGGGAAAATTTTGAATATTTTTGGTCTTTTGATTTGGCAGGAAGGATACTTATGGAGTATTTGCTGAGCCTGTTGATCCAGAAGAGGTTTATGCTTGTGATTTTGTTGAGTTTTGAGTTTTTTTAATAGGGTGAGGTTTTTGTAGTTCCTGAAAGCTTATGTTGTTTGATGTTTATAGCTACCAGATTACCATGATGTGATTGAGCATCCGATGGACTTTGGCACTGTAAGGAGGAAACTGGCAACCGGGCGATACTGTTCTTTTGAACAATTTGAGGTTGGTAGTTGGATGATTTTTATGACCATGAATGGATGTAGAATATGTTTTTCTTAATCATGAATGGAACTGTTGTTTCCCAAGATGTTAGTGTGTTGATTAGTGGAATATGTTACATTACTATGTAACTTAAGCATATACATTCTCCTTGATATGAAGATGGAATCGATAGAGTGCATGTCAATAGAGGGATACCTTGACACCATTATAAAGACAAGACACCAATGATGGATTTTACTGAGTTCTTATCTGGTGGGCTGATCTAAGGAGGTGGAAATGGGAAGGAACAGGGACATATTAATATCCCTCAATCCCAAGAAGTACAAGACAGTACAATTTGCCTAGTATAGAGTGCTGCATCCCACATGTGAGTAAGATTCTAGACAATTTTCATTTAAGGACTGATATCCTCTCGTTATATATAAAACTAATGAGAAATTAGCATCTAATTAAATGATTGATCCTCATATAGCATTTTGGACTTGCAAACAATCCTAGGATAGAAATTGTCCCAATTGCCTCTTTGTGTCTATGCCAAATTCCAATGGGCTTTGGTGCTGTCCTTCATGGCATCCGGTTTACTGTATGCAACCGGTTCATTGTTGGCATCCACAGTTTCTTTCTCTCTAAATTTCTGTGGTCATTTTAAGGGTGGATTATTCACCTGACTATCTCTTCCCCACCAAGTGGGGTGTAAAGGAACAGTTATGGTTACTTAAGCTTGGCTATGTGGTCGTATAGCAGTTGGAACTCGGTTATAATCGAGGTTGTGCTTGGTAAGGCTTGTTCTAGCCTAACTTTTTAACCACTTTAGCTGATCTGGATGAGTCACTCGATATTTGTTGACATTCTACATTTATTGGCTTGAAAATTGAACCCTCCTTGAATTCATGCTTAAAATTAGTACTCATACAATATGTTTAAGCAGAGTGCCTCTGTAACCTAGTGCCACAACCTTTTCTCCATAAAATGAATAATGTTTAAGCATAGACTACAAACTAAAACCTTCTAAATACGGATCTCAAAATTTGTATTAACTAAGAAGTTGGACTTAGTGGAGCTTGGGCTGAGTGTATTTACTAAAATGCACGTGAAATCATGCTTCTGTGCTCGACTTTGGTTCAGTTCTAATGAAAGAGCTGGAATGAGCTATATGAAGTGAACCGAGTTGTGCATAGACAGCTTGCATAGATTTGCAGGTCTAACACCAAGGACCGCATACCATACTGGAAGAGTAGAGATACAAACATTTGTTCTTACCAACTGTGGTTGTAGTTCTTCCTGTTGTAGATATGATATATTGAGACTGCTCAACTTTCCATCTCACAGGGGCGAACCAGTTGTCAATCTTGAACTCCATCCGTAAGATGCAGTTCTAATGATACTCTTGAGATATCTTCTTAGGGTTTTCACATTTTACTATGTATGGATGAATAGGGATCCAAGTCACTTCCTGCCATTTTGTTTATTCTAAATGTCTTTTAGCTATGTTGCATGGATACTTTGATAAAAGTAGTCGGTACCCATATCAAACATATTTGATACTTGGATACTTGATGGATTTTTGCTGGATACTCCTATGACATATATGAAAATTTATAATGCATCCCAGATGCATAAAAGAGGTATAAGAGATGTATTTGGGACCAAAAAGTTAAAAAGCTAATATAATTGATTGATAGATTCACAATTCCATTTGACTTGTATATACATTTATATAATTTATGCATTGTATACCAAGTATGACTAATCTTGTAAAGTGTTAATTTATGTAACTTTAAAATCTTTGTGTTTACCTGAGCTGCTGTGTTTTCTTTAACCATTTTACCGTTACAATATTCATGTTATACCTTTATAGGTAAAGCATTTATATAATTTTTTTTTTTTCATATTCACGATGTATTCATATCCTGGATTTTTACAATTTGATGTACCTGCACCACAGCAGCCCATAATTCAACAATGCATAGCGCCAGCCAAGTAGGTAGTGTTTTAAAAATCAGCGGCCCCGGTGCTTAAGCGGTCCTTGGAGGGTGTTGGCTGCTTTTCTCTGCTCAATTTAAGCGGCGAGGATTCTCACCTTGTCATTTCATTAATATAGATCATTGTACTCTTATAAGGAGTACATATTCAACTCTAACATGGTTGGTGTTATCAAATCACCCTGTCATTTTTTTAATATAGATCATAGTACTCTTATAAGAGTACATATTTAACTCTAAAATGGTTGGTGTTATCAAATTCATTCCTCACCCCATATCATCACAATTTAAAACCGCCAATAGCCTTGTATGATTGCGTCTATATTTTAGTGTGTGTGTGTGTGTATATATTAAACCTATATATATATATATATATATATATATATATATTAAACCTAACATGTTAGATACTTAGTCCTCTGAGTTCTAAGATAATCATTATCACCTATAGTTTAAAGTTGCGGTTTCTGTCGTCGACTCGGTAAGCACTGGAGACGCAGCAGTCGCCGTCATGGATTGATGTCGGACGATTCGTGCAAAATGCTACATAGAAAGCTAAAAAAATTTTGAAAAAATTACGACAAATCTTAAAAAAAATAGACATCATTATTTATATATCACATGTTCAAAACATATCACTTAGCAAACATAAAGAGAATGTATAAATACATGCGGCGTCGGTAGAAACATACTAAAATACATGCATATATAGTGAATTTCAAAAATACATGCATAAATACATGCATAATGTAGTCATTTTCACATTGAATTATGATGAGGAACAAAATGATCATCGTAATTATCCCTGTAATAAGTAGAGAAATCGATACTAATACTCGCAGATCTCTCAAGTTGTAGTATATGTTCATATTATATCTCACATCATAATGTTGGCCTGATGTCAAACTCAAACTCCGCATATGATCTTCAAGACTATAATAACCACGTGAGTAATTATCATATCAAGTTATCAACTTGAATACTCATCGCTAGAACTCAAGTTAACCAACCGGTCCAAATACCTACGTTATTGTGAAATTTCTGACCGGTCTCCATAGTCTGTATCTTGTGTAGCATAATAATTTGGATCCCATGACATATCACCACCTCGTTGGCTTTCACCATTACCATAAGTCCCTCCAGTCGCTCCATTTGCATCATTGTTGCCGCAATCATCACCGTCGTCGTCATCACCATCATCACTATTAAAACTTGATAAAATTCTCACATTTTCACCGTCACCATCATCTACTTCTCTTACATCTCTACTTTTCTTACTAAGATAAATACCATCATTGAAGAGGAAGAACTTTAAAATGACTTTTTTAACTTTTTTAACACTTTTCGATGAGAACATGTTTTTGATTATTTTCTGTTTCAATGAGAACATGTTTAAATTAAATTAAAATTTAAAATTTAAATGAAAAATTGATATGTTAAATTAAATTAAAATTTAAATTAACTAGATCATATCTGCAGGGACATAGAGACAGAAAAAGACAAGGAGGGAGGGAGATAGAGAGGGAGAGATCGGGAAAGAGAGGGAGAGATCGAGAGAGAGGGATAGAGGGAGAGATCTGAGAGAGAGAGGGAGAGATCAGAGAGAGTAGGGGTGAGCAGAGTTCGGGTATAACTGAAATACCCGACCGAAACCTGAACCCGAACCGAACCCGACCGAACCAAGCCTCTCTACTTCGATCGAGTTTCGGTTTCGGGTTCTGAAACCCGAACTTGATCGAACCTGACCCCTATCTATTGTCACTTCACTTCTCCCTTCAATCATTAAACTCCCGCACTCAATTTGCCCCCCAAAGGAATGGTGATCGATGTCAAGTAGCGTAGTTCTAAACTTATAAGTAGTCATTTTAAAGGGGCACCACATCAAAGTTATCTATGAGGATCTGCAAACCATTAGATCTATGAGTTTTAGAGGGGAGGCATTGGCCAGCATGACATATGTTGGCCATGTCACTGTCAACAATAACTGAAGGCCAATTGCATGGATACAGGTGCTTTTCTCCCAGAAAAAAGTGTCATCTTTTTTTTTTTAAAAGCACCTATATGCAGAGGTAAAAATATATCACAGAGGCAAAAATAAGGCCCATCTATCTGCCCTCTCTTTCTCTTTGGGTTATAAGAGAAATATCTCCTCTCATTCTCTTTTGTTTAAGTTGATTGACTCGGAGGAAAAAGAAGAGGGATGCATGATACTAAGAGGCGAGGAAATGATGAAGTCTAAAAGGAAATGGACAACAGAAAAAACAAAAAAATCGAACCGTACCAAGTTGGTTCGGTTCGGTTCTTAAGTCTAATTGGTTTGGTTCAATTTTGCAAAAAATAGTAAAAACTGAACCGAACTGGCCAATACTCACCCCTAGAAGAGGGAGAGAGACTGGAAGAGACAGATAGATCAAGAGTGACAAAGAGAGAGTGAGAGAGAGAGAGATAGTTATCTCTATAAAAGGAAGAGGGCGACGACGACGACAATCTAGCCGGCGAAGGAAGCGGGCGACCGAGTCGGCCATGGTTCAAAAACTCGGTTGTTCCGGTTCCGAAGCTGAGTTTTTGAACCATGGTCGACTCGGTCGCCCGCTTCCTTCGTCGGCTAGTGCCGGAGTCGGAACCGAAACGACCTTTCCTGTTCTGAGACCGTTCCATTAGTCAACATTTTACATTGTTTTACTTGACTCGGGGCCAACTCGGTCGAGTCACCCGAGTCGGCCCCGAGTGAAGACCTAGTCGCTCGAGTCGAGGCCTAGTCAAGACAAAATTTCATATTATTTATTTCATGTAATTTAAATTTTCACTAGAAAGGTAAAACTAATCTTTACTTTTGTAAAAAGAGAAGTTAATTTAAATTTAATTAATTTCATATAATTTACTAAATTATGCATTTATTTGATATTTTAATACCGTGACACATGTATTTATGCATTATCTTCATGTTTAGTGTGCTATGCGATATGTTTTGGATAAGTTATACATCAATTTTGATGTCTACATTTTTTTAAGTTTTGTTGTGATTTTTAAGCATTTTTTGAACCCTCTATGTAGCGTTTTGTGCGTCTCACCCGAGTTGAGGCTGCAATGTCGCAACTGATGTGGAACGGTACCCGCCGACTCGGCGGCCGAGATCACGACTTTAAACCATGGAGTCGGCAGCTCGCGGCGTCCTCACGGGCGAAGGAAGAGGGCAAACTTCTTCTGAATTTATTTCTTTTTTAACCCACGGGCTCACAGGTCTACAACGTTCTTTGATCGGCTCGGAGTCAACTCAATTTTGACTCGGTCGACTTGGCCGAGTCAACCCGAGTCGTCTCGCGAATCAGTCAAGTCGGTGAAATCTCGGGGCCGGCGGGCAGATCGGGTCTCGTTCTCTCGCGGAGACCTCCGATCCGGTTGCGACTCAGCCGACTCATGACAGAATCAGCTGAGTCTTTGAACCCTGTTATTACCTCTCTATTTAGAAGCATCGAGCTAGTAAATCCAGATAACATTGCACATAGATTCGACTGCCATCTCTAGCAAACCACTACCACATCCATTAATTATGAGCTACCTATGCCATCACTTTCCTTAACCACCTCCCAGGTTTTATAGTAATTATTTTAATTATTTTCTTTTTTTATGTTTCTTAATATGCTTTCTTTATTTGTTGATTTATTCTTTAATTTCTTTTGTTCAGAATGGTGCATAATTCACATCTTTCTGTCGATTGGTAGCTTTGTATGGTTATTGCTTGTGTAACTAATTTTAAAATTATTTTTAGAGTAATTTTTCCATGATCTCCATATTTTTTTAAAGTTATGTACTTGATATTATTTAGATGAAGAAAACATAATTGAAAGCCTGAGCAAGAATAATTACCAAGCTGCCTAGATGCGTAGGCCGCTGCTTAAGCAGCCAGCTCAGTTAACCGCTCCGCCTTTTACATTTTTCCTGCTTTTAGATATTACAATCAGGCTAGATATTTGATTTTCATTCTTGACCTGCGCTGTTTTTGCCTTCAATTAGCTCAACTCCCTCCCCATGAATAGTTCTTTTTAGAAGAAAGCATGTGACTAGAGGAACTAGTGAATACAGCTATCAACATGATGCAATGGGTACATAATGCACAGATTACCGATATAGGTATATGCCTATATGATACAACACAATATGGAAACAATGGTATGGAAATCTATGGAAATTAAGCCACCATGGGTCCATGCGTTAGGGAAACTATGTCAAATACATCTATTTGCACATATTGCTTATTTTTAACACAAAATATTGACACTAAAATTCTCAACTCAAACAGTATAACTGGGTTATGGTAAACTTGTTTTCCAAGTTATATAACAATAGTTATGCCAACAATGCTATCCTTCATGGAATGATATAAAATTCAACTCGAATTGACACATTATTCATGCATTGTTATGTCTAAAATTTTTAGTCTTGAATTGTCTTCTATAAGTATGGTTGTTTTACAAAATTCTTTTTCTTTTTAAATGATGTGCAAAAAAGAGTATGTGAACTTTTCCACAAGAATGATGCTAGTTAGCGAACGCCATGCTAAGAGGTTCTGAGTTATGCTGTTGAATGATTTTTTCATAGATCTGAGATTGGAAGATTGGTGCTAGTTATAGAAGGGATAATATCAATATATGTCTTGTGGTCGTGGCAGTCTACTGTGAAGCATATTTTGAAGAGCAACAGGGAGGGCATTGGTAGAGTACATAGAAACTGAATACGTATGATCAGTGTACATGCATAATTTGTTTTATGTACAGTTTCCCCTGCAGCATGATTTTATTTGATCGTGTACATCAAAATGTGTTTGAGAATGCAGCATGTGTTTCTTATCCTCAGTCCATAAGAAATGCAAGACTTTGTATGTGCAAATATATGGGTGTCCAAATTAACTGCATTTTGTGGCATCACAACAATGCTTATAATAAAATAAAATGCCAGAGGATTCCTTGTTGCAAAATAGAGCTCTATACTTGTGATATTGGGAGAAACTTAGGCAGAAACTTAAAAGTAAGCATTAAGAGGAAGAAAACAACAACGGGAAAGAAAGTTCTGAAAGGAATATTAGCTAGGATTTTTCTGCTAGGTATATGGTGGGGCTATTGCTGTGTGTTTAGAACCTCAACAGTACCACAAAGATCCTCATTTTAGGGTTTGGAAAAATTGCAGTATCTGGTACCATTTTACAGCCCTTTTGTATGACATGACATAGTTGATGGACAATATTGTGCAAGTCAAATTATATTTTTTCTGTAATGCTTTACTTTAAGACTAAAGTTGCATGTAATACTAAATTCACTCTAAGAAATCAACTGTTGCAGTAGATTCTCTTACTCATCTGTATCAATCAGAAAAGCATACTTTGCTATAATAGAAGATCCGCTACTTTTCCCAACCCATCATCTCTTGTTAGAAATGACTTTGAGGTCTTAATATTTCTGATTGATCATTTATCTCATTATTTATTAATGATTAGATGGCCCATTCCTCGTTCTTGGTTGCATATCCTATACTAACCAATATTTTCTTTTATTGACATCTAGTCAATGAATGGTCAGTGTTAATGCATCATGTAATTTATCTTATTAGATTACTTAAATTTAAGAAGCATAAATCTCAACCCATTAGCTTCGCATTCATTGGTGGTAGAGATTATAGATATGAAATCTTCTAAAGATTGTGTTATAAGCTAAATGTGCAAATCTATGTTAACTAATGAAAATAATCCTATAGGTTTAAATAATAAAAGATCAAAGAGATTTAAAAAAGTACAATAAAGAATAGACAGTAAATAGAAAAGAAGCAAAGAAGAGAGAGGGCAAATCTGTTGAGTAAATCCATGTCTTTTTGTCAATTACTGTAAGGCCTTCAGTATGGAGATAAAACCAAAAGCATCCCAAGTAGTGCTCTGCTGTTTATTTAACAACTTTATTAGATTCTTCAATTTCTTTCAGACATTAGGTCCACTCGTGAAGGTCCTTTTATATAATGTCATTAACCCTGACCATTCAGTGTCGTGCAGCCTCTTTAACGACATTCAGATCTGGCTTTGCTATTGCAAACAAGTAAAAATGAAAAAAGAAGGATCATTTAAGTCGAGTATTCCGGAATATCAGTACTGGATGGTTGCTCCGGCTGCTAAAATTTGATGGATATGAATGGGAAGAGATGAGACCTCTTTCCAATCTAATCCAACATAATTGATTGAGAAATTTTTTAGAAAGTGAGAAAAAAGGGCCACGGAAAAGTATAGGAGAAATGAAAGCCAGTAAAAAACTGTGGAACACATGATAGATTATTAAATTGCATTACTCTACATGGATGCATATTTAAGGGCATGTTTGTTTCGTTGCAAAATATCGCAAGTCACAAGTCGTGAAATGAGAATGAAAAAAGTGAACTGTAGCAGGGAAAATATATTGTGTTTTACGGTGTTTGGTTGATAAAGTGAAAGTGTAAATGGAAAAGTATATTGTGTTTTACGGGGTTTGGTTGGTAAAGTGAAAGTGTAAATGAGAAAATATATTGTGTTTTACGGTGTTTGGTTGGTAATAAAAAAGTGTAAGTGGAAAAGTTGACCACAAAATTAACTATAACAGTGATTTAAATAGTATAAATACTATTAAATTAAATCTACTATTGCAAATTAAATTGTATTAATAAATTTGAGATAAAATATTAATAATCTTAATATTTTATTTATAACAATAATATTAATAAAATATTAGTATAATTAGTAAAATATTACAAAAATATCAACTAAATAAATAATATAAAATTTTAAGAAAATCTAAAGAACATTAATAAAATTTAAGAATACTAATAAAACATAAATATTAAAAAATCTTAAGAAAAATAACAAAATATAGTTATAATATTATAATATTAAATTTTATTATAATATTATTGTAATATTATAAAAATATAAAATTAACAAAGTAAAATATAATTATAATTTAATAATAAATTATTATATATTATTATAATGAATTATTATTACAATATTAACATAAAAATATTAATATAATAATAAAGTATATTATAATATTAATTATTTAATTATTTTTATAAAAAATAAAAAAATAAATATATTGTAATTATATATTAAAGTATAATATTGTTATATAAAAAATATTAACTCTAAATAAAATTATAGAAAATTGGCATAAGTATTAATAAAATAATAAAGTATTAAATAATAATATTAAATTAAAATAATAAAATATTAAAATAATATTAAAAATAATAAAAAACTAAAGATATATAAAATAATTAAATAATTAAATGAGAAATTGAACATTATTAAAAATATTAAAAATATTAAATATTTAATAATATTAAATTATATATTGATTATTAACTGCTTTAAACTGCAAGCATACTACACGTGGGATTTACATGACCATAAAATTAACTATAGCAACTGCAAGTGGATAAATGTAAGTGTAAAAGTGAGACCTACATGACCACAAATTTAACTGTAGCAACTGCAAGTGAAAAAATGAGAGTTACATTTTGCAACTTTTTTCAGCGAAACAAACAACGGAAAATGGAAAAGAAGTTTTACGACTTACGACTTGCGGCGAAACAACAGGCCCTAAGTGCAGCAACCTTAGTAATGTTCTCTAAAGCTGAATCAACCTCACATGTTGTTAAGACTTTAGAAAACTAAAAATGTAAAATGGACTCGTTTGTAATTAATTTGTGAAATTTATCTCAGAACATAGATAATGTGAAAGAAACTTGTTACTTATTAAAGGAATATTTAGTCTAAAGAGGAGAAGAAAACAATACAGTAGAACTAAAAATGGTAATGGGACCTGAGCCTCGCTTTTAACTCTTGAGGAATAATGAACCTGTGTTCTATTGAGACAAATACTGACAAATGTCTTGTAACTGGGTTTTTTCAGTGAATCTTAAACTTTGTGGTAGCATAGAGAAATGCTGAGCTAGAAAAGCATCTAATTATAGTAAATAGTTGTAACTGATTACTTTAAGATTTTTTTTCTCTTTGGTGACAAGCAGTATTTATTAAATTTAGTTTTTAGGAGCTTGTGTTTAACTGTTTATGACTCACAAGTCACAAGTGCATCAACCCATGCAAGAATACATTTTTAAATGGAAATGTGGAAAATCTTGTGATGAAATCTTCACCGGAGTGAATTGCGCAATGCCATTTTTAATTTTATTTGATATTATATAAGATAAGTGAGAAAAAAAATCTGTATTAAAATAATAATGCAAGAAGAAATGCAAAATATCAAACAAAACCAAAACACCATGAGTATGTTAGGGAGCCATGATAGAGAAACAATTATAAAGATGTACTTAATTGAGTGTATTGAATATCGGATAGTAATTACAACAGTGAGAGATGATGTTCTTCTTCCCATGACCTTGCTCACCTATCTCCCAGCAGGCATGGATAGAAACTGACACGAACACAGATGCGCGAGACAACAATTCTCTAAAAAATAGGACATGGGAACAGAACACTAGAATGTATAAAAAATAATAACAGCGAGTGCATATATACATACATACTTAGACATTTTTGCATCGAAAAGATCAGATATGGGATAATATGATGATAACATATATACTAAAATTTAACATATTATATATTTTTATGATTTTGCAAAAAGAGTAGGTCTGGGCGCGTTAACTTTCTATATGGTAGTTCAATGTATCAAGTATTTACATAGAAACATTTCTAAACATATAATAGTTTCATACAAATTAATGTTTTGATGGTGCTTTCCCACTGTATAGTATTCTCTGGTATGTACATGAAGGTAAATAAATATCCTAAAATATAATGAGACAAAGAAGTGCATGAGAAATGTAAGACATATGTTGAAGAAGTCTTCAATAAGTGTCCTACATTAAAAAATATACTATATATTGAGAACGTGTTTGGAATGTGTCCGAAGGGTGTCCAAGAAGGGTCAATGTCCGACACCGGCGACACGGGTATGACCTCATGGTAGAATAAGTGTCCGTGCTACATAGCCTCTGTGTGTGTGTGTGCGCGCGCGCGCGCGCGAGGTTATTTGGGTGTCATCACGGAGTGCAGTGTCTTTAGCATTTTCTGGGTTTTCTAAGGTAGGAATATGTTTCCTACTTGACAATTTTCACAGGTAGATTTCTTTGGATCACCTATAAACCCATTTTTCAGACACTACATGGTCCTTAGTTGGATGAATGACAGTCAAGAGGACCCTTATTATATACCAGTTGATTGCTCCTTTCTCTGCTGTGTAAACTGTTGACTCTAGTGGGATTACAATGAAAAATCCCAAACTTTCCCCAAATTCATTCCAACTCTAACCCTTGAATTTTGATATCTTTGTTCGAACCATAACTTTTCAGTGGTTGTTTTGCGCAAGCTATGGTTCTTTTCATCTCACAAGACGAGCTTTCTGATGGCTCTGGTCCTATAGTAAATTCTATATATTATTGTCTTTCTTCTGGTGATGGATAAATATCCTCTTGGATTACATTATATAATTTGCTCATTTTCCTAGTAAAAAATTATGATTATTCAAGTATTACATGGAAATTTATCTTATAATTTTGACTTCATCTTACAAACAAATAGCGCACACAGATGACTTATTATTGTTGCACCCATAACAAATGGTATTCTAATATTTTAGGATTTTTCCAGTCCACCGAATCCAAACCATATTGTATCCATATGCCCTTACAGGCTTAGGTGTGTTACAGCTTGCACAAAAAGGCATTTCATGAAGAAAACAATTCTAGATTTATTAAATCTCACACTTGGCCTTATATCTCAAGTCACAGATCTTGTCAATATCCAAATGGTTTTGTGTAAGCTTGCTCTCAAGAACTTTACTTGAGATTTTTTTTGGAGATTGGTATAATTTGATTTTAAGATTTATGAAGTCCCACAACCACAAGTGCCCTAGTAAAGTCAACCCTAAAGGATCTCTTAGAGATGCAAATGTTATGATTAGCACCATATGCATGCATTCATTTTTAGGATCCTCAAACGACACGCAACTAATATAATGCAAATTCCTTCAATAGTGGATTCAACTATTATTTTTAAATATAGATTTATGAACAATGAAATAAAACCGTCCTAAACAAGAATATTCAAGCCTTGTGAGAAGTATGATTTTGGTTTTCACAGTAATAGAATAGAGTTTGATGTGGTTGACCCTGTTGCCTATGCCTTTTAAGACAGTCTAATTTGCACCCTTATAAGCAGATTTGTGCTAAGATGTTGTGAAATAGATCTAACCAAAAGAGTTCAGGTGGATGTCCTTCAGTCATGACTTAAGACGAGGACAAATCAACAGTAATGGAATGAATTTAAACTTCAATTGGGCCTTTGATGCGGACATCCAGCCATGCCCTTGGCACATTTATCAGTGAAGGAGCGTGTCACATTCATGTGGTTCGAGTAGTTTATTTAGTCTTTTATTGTATTTGAGATAAACTTTGTTTCTTTTCTTTAGTAGTTGTTTAGTCCTACATCGGATGGGAACTATTTTTTCTATTTTGTAAAGCCTATTTAAAGGCTCTTCTACTAATGAATAAAATGAATGATGTATTATTTTAAAAACATACTTTGAGTGAATGTGATTCTCTGTCAAATTTTCCCTTTAGGAGTATGAAATCCTAAAAAACCCTAGTTTAGGAGGACCCTTAACCAGTATTATCCCCCATCCCTCACCAAAATCTTAGTCTAAAACCCTAACCTTAATTCAAAATCCTATTACAAACCCTAACCCTAACACAAAACCTAACCCTAACACAAAACCTAACCCTAATTCGGAACCCTAACCCAAATCCCTCTCTCCCTCCTCTTTCTCCCCCTACTGCAATCATCGCTGCCACCATCACCCAAGACTACCGCCATCACCGCCTCTCCCTCTCTCAGCCTCACATGTCGTCACCCAAACCCATCCCGCAGCCACCTCTCCCTCTTCTTCTTCCTCGGCATGACCAACTAAGCTCGATCAAGTTCGAATGAATCTTTGAGCATGATATCTCTTCCATTATCCTCGCGATCGACCTCCAACCTCCTCGAACCCATCGACTGGAATCATTATCAAACCCAACTTCACCCAGATCTCCTTGAACCCATCGACGACGACCAACGTCGTCCTCGATCTTGCGACTTCAACGGCATTATCTTCTCCGACCCGAGATCGCCGACCACATTCTCCTACCTGTGATCTTCTCGTTGTTACCTTTTCTGATGCGAGCACCGCTGCAGACTCATCGCAGCTACAAGCTGCCACCATTCGATCCGGAGAAAGCAATCTGCTTTCTCTTCATCTGCATCTAACTTGCAAGCAACCCGACACGAGTGCACTCACAATCGGGTTAAATCAATTTCATTATAGCTTCAGCCCGTCCAGATCCGCGCCAAAAGACCTGACTCGACCTGTTAGCATAACAGACCTGTGAAGCAAATCCAAACCTGCTAAGCATCAGGATTGGTTTTTTCGGCTGTTCCTTAGCCGTTCGGAATCCGATTCGAGTTGTTTTCCCTACGCATTTCGGTAGATATCAACAGGATTATGAGGTCAAACGTGATCCTCGGTATATGAGTTTTTCCCTGAACACGATCAATTATTAAGGGGTCTTGATATACAATCTCTAGGATTTTATCTGCTGTCTACAGATTAGTAAGATTGTGTGTATCTGCAACTCTTAATTCAATAGTCTTGATATTGATCGTAGAAACTTGCCTGCATAACATAGCTAATATCTTTAATTATTGAGGACTGAAATTACTTAGTCTGCGCGTACTTTCTTTGTTAAAATCCATCTGCTATCATTGTTAGTTTAATGTGTCCTACGTGACGATCGTAGCTTATTTGGTGAAACGTAGCTTTGGTAGTTTTAACACTCGTTTCCTATCACACGGACACGTTTCACATAGCCTTGGATTGAAATTTAGCTTGAGATTTGGGGTTAACTTGGAGCAGAATTCATCACTTAGGTGGGAGGAAACAAAGAAAGCAAAGTGCCAAATTGAGGCATATCAATGCAGGCGCGCGCGCGCACACACGCGCACGCATGTATACTCATATATAAACTATAAAGCCCATTAGTAATTGCATAATGCATTCATTTGTTCCAACAATATGCATTTGTATACGTGCTATTATCTTCTGTAAACGGTTAAATGCTTATTAACTATTAAGACCTGCCAAAGAAGTTTCTCGTGACAATATTCCTCATTTCCTCGTGGAACAAGTTAAAAGAAGGAAAAAAAATGCACAAAGATCTTCAGCAGCCAGGAAGTTTCTAGTGTACATTGCAGCTAATCATCATTATTTCTTCAGTTCTCTTGGGATTCTTCTAGCTGTATCTTGTTCTGTAGATTCTCTCTTGTTTGGCCCCTTTGACATTCTTGTTACATATCTATTGTAATTTTTGTTGTTGTTCCTATGGTAATTATTGCCTGCAAATGGCGGGAAAATGAAACCCTGGCAACTTCTTATTTCGTTATCTTGTTACTTAAATTCATTTATGTTCTGTTTCATGCAGGATGATGTCTTCTTAATTTGCAGCAATGCAATGCAGTATAATGCACCAGACACTATCTACTTTAGGCAGGTAGGAGGATTAATTTAATGGTTTCTGTTGTCTCAAATCGGTTTTTTTCCTATCATCTGCTTCACCTTTTCTTTTTTTGCTTCTTGATATTATTTCGTAAAAGGCCCGCTCCATACAAGACATGGCAAGGAGAAACTTTCAGGAAGTAAGAGCTGATCTTATATCCAATGGAGCTGAAAGAGAGTCTGAGGAGATTATCAAATCTGCCTCCAATGAAAAGAACACAGTAAAACTGCAGTGTGGAATTGCACCCCGACCATCAGGCTTTGATATTTCTTCAGAGAAGAAAACACTGAGGCAGCCATGTGGAAGTACACTCGATCCACTGGAAAGGAAGACACTAAAGAAGCAGTATAGAACTACTGGCCCACAAGGCTCTGATATTTCCTCTATGGGAAAGAGAACACTAAAGAAGCCCCAACATAGGACTGCACCTGAACCCCCAGGCTCTGATATTTCCTCTATGGAAAAGAAGATACTGAAGAAGCCCCAGTACAGAACTGCACAGGAGTCACGAGGCCCTGATATTTTCTCCATGGAAAAGAAGACAATAAGGAAGCTCCAGAACATAACTGTACCTGAATCACAAGGTTCTGATGTTTCCTCCGTGGAAAAGAAGACAATCAATAAGCTCCAGAACGGAACTGCACTAGAACCACGAGGCTCAGATGTTTCCTCTATGGAAAAGAAGATAATAAAGAAGCCCCATTTTGGGACCACGCCCAAACCACCAGATTTTGATATCTCCTCCATTGAAAAGAAGACAGTAAAGAAGCCCCAGTGTAGAACTACACATGAACCACGAGTCTCTGATATTTCCTATATTGAAAAGACGGCAATAAAGAATCCCCAGCATAGAACTGAACATGACTCACGTTGCTCTGATATATCCTATCAGGACAAGAAGAGACAAAAAGAGCATCAGAGTAGGACTGCACTTGAGTCACTCGGTTCCGATAACTCGGATGCTACACTTGCCTCAGTCGCAGATGCATTCACTGGTTTGAGCAAAAAACCAGCTGATAGTAATGCCTCAGATACAGATCCATGCACTGTGTTTAGCACAGCACAACCCAATGGGATTATCGCAGCAGCAGAACCATGCTTTGGGTTGACCACTGGAAAAGCTGGGACTATTGAGGGGTCTGTTACCATTAATGGGTTTGTAGATGGAAATGCTTCTCTTGGTGAAAGTAAATCAGAGAAGGCAGATGAAGTTCCAGGTATGATAGTTATGAGCTTTGAAGTTATGCATGTTTATGTGTATTGCTATAACAACATATATACAGGCAGTCTTGAGGATTTTCTTTTTTTAATTTGTTCGGTATATTCTTTGAAAATATAAGCGAGGTTTTGGATTCTCCTACAACGCCTAACATGATATGCGACGTGCACTCTTGGTAGAGTCTGATCCAGGTACCCAAAGACTTGGGTGACTGGGGACCAAGGCCATGTCTTGCCTCATACGTGTAAGTGGAACCTATAGCATGCTCATTGGTCATTAGGAAGCTCTCCTCTCTACTCTTTTCTTCTGTAATCTTTACTTATACCAAACAATAGCAGAACTACCTGTGCCTGTAGGACAGGTGAGGTCCCAAACAGACTTGTAGCCGGTCTTCTACTTACGGGTATATCATTGACATGGACCTTACTGATTACATTTGGAGTCTGACATCATTTTGGTTGGACTGGGTCTTGGGTCCGATTGACTGACATACACGGCATGACATTATTATTATGAAGCCGTGTATGTCAGAAACGTGTTGGACACCTTTGTCGCGTCTATGTTTTAGAACCTGCCAAGTGTCTGTGTTATGTCCATATTTGGCATGTGTGAAGCCATGCAACTTAGCATCTGGGCAATGGTCATGGGATTTGGATTCTTATATGTTTATACGCTTTAATTAGCAGGTGTTTCAGAAACCTTTATTGAGAATAATGTGTTTTGTTTTAGGCATTTTTCAAGAAGTTAAAGATTTGGAAAGAATTGGAGAGTTCAGTGCATTATTATTATTATTATTTTTATCTCTTTGTGGGGTTCAATTTTTTCTTTCCCGGCATGCTTTGGGCCTTCCCTTTGCTTTTCCTTCTATATTTCTTCTCCTTTTATGTGATATTTTTTGTTCCCTTTCTGAGAGAGGGGAAGTTCATTGTCTTAAAATGTATATTTTTCTTCTAAATTAATGTGCTATGTTTCAGCGAAGTGCTCACCCTCCAAGCTTGCTGTGAAGGCATTTGTGGTCGATATGAATCGCCGTGCGACTTACAATACATTGTACGAGCAGCCAGTTGGGGAGACTGACTCAGTATTTGATGTCTTTGAGGGCGAGATAAGGCAGCTACATGCTGTATGTACAAACAATCAATTCCTTTTGATGTTTCCATGTTGCCAAACTCGTCTGACATATATTTCCTGAATCAGGTGGGCCTTAACTCAGAATATTCCTATGCCAGAAGCCTTGCCCGTTTTGCTGCTTCTCTTGGGCCTATTGCCTGGGAAATTGCATCAAAAAGATCGAGCAAGCCTTACCTCCTGGTGTTAAATTTGGCCCTGGATGGGTTGGGGAATATGAGCCACTTTTGACTCCTGTCCTCTCTATTGAAAACAGCACACAGCAGCAGATGGCAGTAACAAGAAAGGACAAGGGTAATGTGATTAAGTCAGAGGCTATTTCAACAATATCAAGAAAGGACAAGGGGAATGAAACAACTTCAGAAGTTAGCAATGGCCAACGCAAGGATCTTCCCTTTGGTCTCAAGAGTCAGATGATGACTGGGAGGCCTTCCAGTGAAGTGTCTAATCCTTTGAATGAGGGAAGAGACAGAACACAAGAACAGAAACAGGGACTCTTTGGTGTTAATCTTGAACTGCATCCATGTACCAGCAGAATGACACAGCAGCATCAGAAGAATCGACCAGCGGGTGATTTGGCCAGGGCATACACTAATGAAACAACTGGGCGTAGGCTTGATATCTGTTTTGAAGGGGCAAAATCTACTTCTCCAGCAATAATTTTCTCACAGATGGAACCATGTGCAGACTGAAGTCCAGAAGCTGCAGCAGCAGAAGAATCAAGTGGCTCAAATGCAGGTTGAGACCCAGAAGCAGCTGCGGAAGAAGAATAAAGTGGCTGGTGAATTCGCCAAGGCTTACACTAATGAAACAACCAGGCAGCAGCCTGAGTTATATTCGGAACCACGAACAGCCAACTTTCCGGCAACAAGTTATCTAGGAAGAAGCGAAGTGCAGACTGAACCAGTGAGGCAGTCAGAGGCAGTTACATCACAAAGAAGAAATGACGGTTTAGGTATGAATGTTGGAGGCTTGAGTAACTGGAAGAGCTGTGACAGTAGACAGACTAGTCTCTTTGGAATCATCAGCCACCATCAGGCTGGAGTACAGTACTGGCACGCTCGTGGCAGCCAGGAGCAGGCTGTCAATGATCCTTTAAGATGGATGAGCTCATCAGGAAAGCTTTCCAACCAGCCAAACACATCAAACAGATGCAGTAATAATCTTGAGCAGTCTATGCCAGCTGTTCAAATTCCCAAAAGAGAGAATCCCAATGTTGCTACTGATCAGGCATGGATGTCAATTGGAGCTTCTGCAGAGTGGAAATCAGTTGATGGTGGTCTACCTACCAAACAAGTTGGACCTGCTTCTTTCAACCCTACTTGTAAAAACCCCAGTCAAGCGTATAGGGCTCATGAAGAGGCCAATGCAAGACCAGAAGCCCTTCATGGGGTTACTGAAAATAGTCCAGTACAGACGGAAGGATTAGTTATTTTCCCTCAGCTGATGACTACTGATCTATCGAGGTTGCGATCTCCATGGCAAGGTCTGGTTCAGCATAGTAATAAGCAGAAAGATTTTCTTCCACCAGATTTGAACATTAGTTTCCAACCGCCTGGATCGCCGGCTCAGTCTTCTTCAGGCATTCTTATTGATTCTCAACAGCCGGACCTAGCCTTGCAGCTGTGAAACCAATACAATGCAGAAGTTTTTGATCCTTCTCGCTGAAGGCTGGCCTTTGGAAACAAGAGGACTAGTCTGCAACATTGTAGAAAAGTTGGTCGGTTAAAGTTTGCTTCAATGATTGTGGCATATCCCAAGATCAAATAAAGCTATCGAGACCATAGAGAAAGATGAGATGATGTCAATAAATTTTCGGCTGGTGGTTTTTGACTGGTGCATGTGAAAATTTTGGTCGTCCATTAAAGAATCCGTTGAGGGAGGTACCAGGGGTGAAAGTAGCTGGGTTTTGAGATTGGGGAGAGATAATGTCAGTGTTAATTTAGTACATATTCTTATGGAAGTTAGGTAAAGATTTGATTATTTTGATCGTTCAACAGAAATCATTGTACATCAGGTTAGGATGACTAATCTTTGCTTGTGTTCCAGGTTCTTTTTAGCTGCATAGACTGCAGCTTGCCATATGTTTATGTATCTATAGTGAGATGTATGTTGGTTGTAAATTCTTGAATAGATCAGAGTGGCTGTTGTCCATGGAATGAAGCCCTTGTTCCCCTCTTGATGAATTAGTTCTCTGGAAAACCTTTTTAAGTGGTTGAAGTTAATAACAAATGGATTTATCCGCATCTAATTTGTGGGTGGAGTTCATGATTTATTTACAACATTTGTGTTCTTTTGAGTCTACTCTCTTGATCTGAGTACCGAGAGAATGGTGTGCTGAGCATGAAGCTAAGAGTCGGCAAAATATTGATCTGAACACTACTGTTGCAGAGATTCTTTTTACCATGACTAGTTTTATTTGCAAGCATTCTATATACTTTATGAGCTGGGCTTCTGTCCAATGGCTCTAGTGAGGAGGCAGGACAGTTCTCAGATTTTCAGTATTTTGCTCGGAGAAGGGTTTTTAGTATTTGCCATTCACAAAGTAACATATATGCATTACAAGTGTTGAAATCAAATTGTAGAAAGGACTGTTAAACCTGCAACACTGCTGAAATATCCTTTATGTAAACAGCAATTAAATCTGTGAACCATTTGTTTTTTGTTTTCTCCACAATAGAACAATATTTTAAGAGGATTTCAACTTGTATTACAAGTAAGTAACTCAATGGATCTTGTTGGCTCTGAATACCTGAAATAAATACGCAGCAGAGGGATGATGTTTAATGCATCAAAATTCCAACTTTTCAATGGTTGAAAAGAATTGCAGAAAGTATTATAGATAACTTTCAGAACATTTATTCTTCATGCATCAAATGGACTGCAAATTTGTCTGATTACACTTCAGAAAATTCAATATGCACAAGTCTAAAGTTGAATTGAATGCGGTGCAAAATGAGAATCCTGTATCAGAATCAGGTTTGTCATTAAACCAAACGACTACTGAAACCTAAATCCAAATTTATGAATGTTGCCTTCATTTATCAACTTCATTTATCAATCCGAGTTCAGAAAATGAACTTTAAAGATTAATCCTGCAGGCATCACATTCACTACTCTATAACGCAAAATTAAAGAGGAAAACTAAGAAAAATTATTTGAAAAACTACCGAACTTGTTCAAAGATCAATAAGGAGTAATGCTATATGTACTATTTTTTTTTAATACTACTACTTTATGAATTATGAGTAACACTAACAATTAATAAGGATAAGTATCACAATTCATGAATGTGTGACTCACAATTCATAGTGTAGTAGTATATTATTGTATAAAAAAATAGTACATATAATATTACTCATCATAATACTTCATTACTTCTTTCCATTTATTACTAACCAACAACCAACCAACCAAACCTACCTAAAACCCCTTAATATCAAAGAATCAAGCCCATGACCAAAACCTTCTTCTTGCCACCATTTCTTTTGTCTTTTCTTTTCTTTTTTTTTTGGGTGGGGGGGGGGGGGATGATGAAGGATTGAGGTGAAATATTTATTGTGCGTGATGTGAAGTTGCCATATGCCTTTTTTGGTTTTGATAGCTGAAAACTAGGAGGAAACGGTGAAAGTAATCATGATTGCGCTTGGGTGAAAATTTCCATCATCATTGTCTTTGGTGCTTGCCATAAGAGAATCAATAATCAAAAGAGAGTAAAATAAGATAGCATGGAAAATGAGAAATGATTGATTGTCAATTACATTGGAGATTAAAGCAAAAATTGTGAATAAATATGCAGAGAAAAGGGGAAAAGAGCTTCTAAAATTTTGTTGATGCAGGACATTAGGTAATAAAAGCTAAAAAGAAATGAAATTTTTTGTTCCATCACCTACTAACTTCATAATTAAGGGGGAAAAAAAACTCAGGTTCATTATTTTGTTCGCTACAGTCTCATTCAAGTCAACATAAACTAATTTCTCCCAACCATCACTTCTTTATATATTTTTATTTTCTCTTTTACCCTTTTCCATCACCTCTGATGTTGCTCTCCCCTCAACCTTCACCCCGACGCATAGTAATTCGCGGGTTAACCTGTACGGTCGGGTCGCTGTGTGGGTCAAAAGGGTGCGGGAGCCCCGCTCCCGGGGGTCTTAAAAGGCGGAGCCTCCGACCAAATTTTTTTGTGATGACCTTTTGCAGATCTCTTTTGTTCGTGCTCGCGATGATATCTGTTTGTGTTTTCTGATCAATATGATATTTAGATCTGGAAATCATTAGAGATCTCATTCGATGTCAGTGAAAGGAGAGTCTGTTGATGATGGCGATGGTGATATGAGGACTACGACTCATGATCGCGCTGCTCTGTGAGGATTGTGAGTCTTTTATTAGAAGAATGTAATTATGATTGCAGTCCTTTTATTAATTAAAAGTTATGGTATTTTACGAGGAATGCGATCATTGTCGCAGTGCCAATATAGGCTGAAAAATTGTGTTTTGTGAGGACTAATAAGACATTTTTGTGAGCACGGCAATTATGGTAGCAATCTTAATAAAGAAGACTGCGATCGTGATCGTAGTCCTATATAATACCCAAAAACATGTACTAATAAAGAGGACTGCGATCAACTAATAAAGAGGATTGCGATCAATAAATAGGAGATCGCAGACTGCGATTATGATCACAGACTGCGATCATGATCGCAGTCCTATAAAAACTTAAAAAATTTTACTAATAAAGAGGACTGCGATCATGGTCGCAGTTCTCAGAGATAGATAATTTTGTGAGGAGTACGAGCATGATCGCAGTTCTCATAAATAGGGCATTTTTATAAGAACTGTGATCATGATCACAGTCCTCAGAAATATGATTTTTTTATGAGAACTGCGATTATGATCGCAGATTTGTATATACCAGCAGTCCGCATTTCTAGGAGCTCCGCTTTTCGAAGTGATAATTGTGAGCATTTTCGTCTTTCACCGTTGAGGAGCATTTCAGCGTATGACCCATTGGAGCATGTGGTTGGTTTAAGAAAAGAAGTGGCTGAAGTGAATAAAATTATGAAGCTGAATTTTTTTCTAGTTACGGATTGACATAGGGGGCTGTAGCGAATTGCCCCAAAAGAGATACTCATATTGAAATTTCAGTCAAATTAGAAAATAATTCAAGTAAAGAGAAACAAAAATCGAAAGATAAAATAACCTTTTCATGATGGGGCATTTCGCTACACCCCCTATGTCGAACTGTAATTAGAAAAAAAACTCAACTTCATAATTGTATTCGCTTCATTTTTAAAGTAAGAACGTGCGCTCACGTGTCAAGCGCTGAAGCACTCATCAGCGGCAAAAGATGAAAATGTCCCCAACTAATCGTTTTAGAAAAGCAAATCGCTTCAAAAATGTCTTATTTCTGATGACTGCGGGTATGATTGCAGTCCTCAGAAAATGATCACATTATAGATGACTGCGACTATAATTGCAATGTTAACAAAAATGTCATATTTATGGTCGCAATCCTCAAAAAATAATCGCAGCCATATTTCTGAGAAATCGATCATGATCGCATCCTCATAAAATGCACTATTTTTTAGGACCACGACTATGATCGCACTCTTTAAAAAAAATGTCATGTTTCTGAGTCCTTATATGATTACGATCATGATCTCAGTCCTCTTTATTAGGACTGCAACCATGATCACAATATTTACAAAAATGTCCTATATTTGAGTCTTTATGAGGGAATGCGACCATGATCGCAGTGCTAAAGAAGACTGCGACTATGATCGCAGTCCTTACAAAATGACTTATTTTTGAGTTTTTGTGAGGACTGCTATCAATGTCATATTTCTGAGTCAGTCCTCATAGAGGACTATGATCATGAGTCGCTATCCTCATATCAGTATCACCATCATCAGCAGACCTCTATCCATTGACATCGAATGATCCCTAATATTTTTCAGATCTAAACAAAAACAAAACTCATTGCGAGCACGAACAAAATAATATCTGCAAAAAAATCGATCCCCTAAAAAAAAAGTTTCCACGGGCTCCGCCCCTAACCCTGGGAGGGGGCTCGCTGCCCTTTCCAACCCCCACGGCGACCTGACTGCGTAGATCGACACGCAAATTACTCTACGTCGGGATCAAAGTTGAGTGGAGAGCACCGTGACGAACAATGGGAAGGATAAAATAGAGAATGAAAATATATAAACAAGTGATGGTTGGGAAGAATCAGTTTATGCTGACGTGGATGAGACTGTAGCGAATCAATTTTGAGGCTGAGTTTTTTTTTTTCTAATTATGAAACAAAATAATTAGCTGTAGGAAAATATTCCTTTCATAATTCCATAAAATAAATTCCAGAGGTAAAAGGAAAAAGTTTATTCGGCACATTAAACAAACTAATAGATGAGTGACTGAATACCATGTAATTTCCTACATAATCAAGCCTGATTAAGTTTAGTAAATGATTAAACATGAATTTTATTCAAAACCCAGGTTCCATATTAGCGCTCAGATATTAATTATAAGTTTCATATTTTTCTCGCTTTAAATTGATTAAGTGTGTGCTAAGCTAAGTGCTAACATCCATTTTACGTATAAATCCTTGAAAACTTGAGAGTTTGCAAGAGCTACCTAGTCTGAGGAATTTCATTTGGATGTTTTCAAATAGCACCAAGAAATTAAACATGCACCGCTGTTTGGTTAGCGGTGGAAGTGAGGAAGTAGTAATAGTTTCCTTTAAAACTTAAGAATTGGTCAGTAAATTTTCTAGTTTTGAATGTTGTGGGGAAGTATGGTTTGAAAAATGTTATATTTTTTTCGGTGTTTAAATGGTAATATAGAAGTGAAAGTGAAAAAGTTGACCGCAAAGTAGACAGTAAAATAATATTAAAATAAAAATTAATTAAGAAAAATAAAAATTAGATTGTAATTAGAATGCAAGTGAGATTTATATGATTACAAAATTAACTGTTTTAAGGTACAACTCATTACAAATGAGATTTACAACACCACAAAATTAACTACCACAAAATTAACTGTAGCACTCTGGAAATGAGAAAATAGTTGTGTAAAAGAGGGAAAAAAATGGATTTTCTTATCTTTTTTCAGTGTTTAGATAGATAGAAAAATGAGAAATAACACTTTCTCGTTTTCTTACTTCCGCCCACTTCCTTGAATCCAAACAGCCCTTGGCCAGCTGTCTCTCAGGAGTCGGGACATTATTTCTTTGTAAATTCCTATAATTTTTCACATCAAAACACTTATGAATTTTGACTAGACAAAATATCAATTAGTATTATATTTCTAAAATTTGGGCAATAATCAATTCTAAGAAATCTTTCAATGCGGTACACAATCATAGTAACTATTATAATGGCATGCGGAATTCGGAATGTAATTCTTAAAATAATTCTAAAACATTATTTAATATATAGCTTTATTTTTAACACTCATGCAATCTTAGCATAAAACTTAAACATTATTGGTGCATTTCGTGACAGCTTTTATGTCAAATCATAATTAGAAAAAAAATCAGCTTCATAAGTTTACTCGCTTCAGTCACCTCTTTTTTAATCCAATCATATTTGTTCACGTGCCAAGGGCAGAAACGCCCTCTCAGTGACAAAAGGCACAAATGCCCTCACATTAATCGCTTTGAAAAAATGGAACACTTCGAAAATGCTGACTCCTGGTATATATAGGATTACGACCACGACCATGAGCGTAGTCTTAAAAAATAGTTGCAGTCCTCATTTAAAAAATCACATTTTTGTTCTCATAAAAATGCTCTATGTAACCCCCTGCTCCTTGATGTACGTATCACAGTATCAGTACGCGATACGACGTACAAAATTGATTTGACCTCCGTGGTAGTCCGATTGAGCTGATTTCAGTTTTAAAAATCATTTTCTAATATTTTAGATTTTTCAGGAATTTTTGAAATTTTTCTGGATTATTTTGGAAAATCTCCGTAGTCGGTGTCGACCGATACCGATAATCGGCTTTCCAATTTTTCTTTCCCAAACGGAGTTGTATTTCGCGAATCTGCTTTCACCATGTGTCTTAGAATCGTGTTATCTACGTTAGAGTATTTTTGGGGATTTTTCTGAATTTATCGAAAATCCGGCCAAACCAGTGACGCCCAATATCGGCGAGACACTCCGAGATTTTTAATTTATAAATCGGATAAAATTTCTTCAAACCGTCTTCATATTACGTCTCAAGATAATATTCTCTATTTTTTGTAATTTTTGGGCACCGTTCGGAGCTAGTCAATTTTTGACCCTATTAAAATAATATTATTTTAAACATTTCTCTTCTTTTCTTTTTCTTTTTCTTTTTCTTTCCCTTCTTCTTCTTTCCAGCGCCTTCTTCCCCCACCGCCTTTGACCAACTTCCACCGCCTCTCTCTCCCCTTAAAAACCTCCCTCTCTCTTCCTCTCTCCAAACACTCTCTCTCTCCCCTAATTCTCTCTCTATCACTCTCTCTCTACAATTTCTTCTCTCTCTCTTCCCTCTCACACACACACTCTCTCTCTCTCTCTCTCTCTCTCTCTCTCTCTCTCTCTCTCTCGTCCAGGGGAACCCGACTCCCGCTCCCTGCCCGGGAGCGGGCCTGACCGGCGCCTGCGGCCAGGCGCCGCCGGCGGCCGCAGGCACCGCCGGCGGCTACGCCCCAGCCGGCCGGCGCAGGGCCGGCTGTGGGGGAGGGGGAAGCACCAGCCCTCCCCCATCTCTCTCTCTCTCTCCCGTTGGTTGACCGGCCGGACCGGCGCCGGAGCATCGCCGGAGCGGCGCCGGCGCCGGGGAGGCGGCCGCGCCACTGCGCGGCTGGGCGGCGGTGGCCGAGCCAGCAGCCGCAGCCGCGTGCAGCAGCAGCTGCTGCTGCCGCCGCAGGCAAGGGGAAAGGAAACCCGGCAGGTTCGGGTTTTGGGTATAACCCAAACCCGACCCGTTTACACCCAAACCCGACCCGTTAAAGGTAAAATTCCATTTTAGCCCTATGAATTTTAAATTACTTTGGAGCCGCTGCAAAATTACAAAAAGCCCCCTGAATATTTTCAGTTATTGCGGAATTAACCTTTTATATCGGTTTTGGTTTTCGAGCGATATCAGGAGCATCCGGACTCCGATTTGGACGATTCTGGATCCGTTGCGATCGTGGGAAAGCGAGCTACCTTCTCATGACCAATTTGTGAGTGCTTTTCTTTTCTAAATTATATTTTTATTATATTTAGTGAACATGCCTGATTGCTTCCTTAATAAAACGTGATTAATGCATTTGAGAAATTCTTGTAATTAAAACATAATAAAACCTGATACGGGATGATTGGTTAGTTAACGAGATTTCTGAAGTTAATCATGTTCCTGAGTAAAACGTACCACTAGACACTGTTACCTCATGGATCACTATTATGGTTCCACAATACAGCTTCATGTCCACTGATACTCGTTTGGTTATACCACACGGCTACATGTACACCAAGACACGCGTACTTCATTATACGGGATCTTGTCACTATTCCACTATCACCCTTACCGACCCACTTGTACACTAAGCACTGTAGTGCATGTAGATATCAGTTACACTGAATATCGGTATTTCCTGTAGTATTTCATGTAGTTTCATGTGCACGTCTCACCATTACGTACTGCATGTTTGTGACCTACTGATGTACTAGTACACTGGATACCGTTATGTTATATTGATATCCTCGTTACATGGATGCACTGATCATTGTTATTACATAAACATTACACGAATTATTGCTACACATATACATTCCACTGGTACACGGAGAGACCAAAGCACGGACTACCGCATTTCATATTATTGTTACAGTTATATCATGATTACATATCACTGTTACACCTGTATGTCATGTTTCCATATCCCTGTTACACATGCAATACATGTTCCATGTTACCGTATTCATGTTATATGATTGTTTCCCGTTACTGATATTGGGACATGTTACCGTATTCATGTTATATGATTGTTTCCTGTTACTGATATTGTTATCCCCGTTACCAAATACATGAGCTGTTGATATGCGATGTGTGAAATCCCACATATATTGTTCCCGTTTCCCGTTATCTTGTTTTGTGCTATCAACAGAGCTCATGTTATGTTATCGTGTTACATGTACCATATCATGTACTTGTTCCTGATATACTATATAGTGAAAGATAATAAAGAGAACTTGGGTATGGGGAGACTTGACGGTTGACTAGATCTTGTCGGGTGGATGTCTGAATCCATTGTTTGTCCCACTGCAGGGGACGGGGTAGTGCTGGCTACCATCTGTTACTCATGAGCTCCCGTTTCCCGTTATTGTTTTAGCTCATTGAGATCCTGTTACATGTTACAGCCTTAGCGGGCTGGCCCTGGTCTCAGCAGCCAGGGATCTGTTTAAGGCCGTTGTCCCGGGTATGCACGGGATACACCCACCTGACTCGAGCTCCTCGACCAGTTGGTTTCCAATGAACATAATACAATGATATAAACAATAGTGACATCGGGAACACTTGTTATTTGGTCACTCTCTCGTCTGGATAATGGTACCCGTAGGCCATGTCCGGATGGGTTCGTCTGGAGTGCGGGCTCCAGTATGAACTGCCAGTGGTATGGGACACTGGAAGAGATTGATTAAAATACCGGGTGGTACTGATTTCTACTATTGTATAAAGGACATGACTTACCTGATACATGTATGCTATCTAGTTGCTTCCCTGATTTTATCTGCTATCCTGTTACATGTATATTTTGTTACTATACCTGGTACATGTTATATTTTCTGTGGTGGCATCCTACTCATGTACATGTTGCATTGCATATATTCTATTTCCTGTATTCCTTGCAGATATGCACGACACCGTATTATGGGTATATTGCATATGCACATCTGCATGTTCACTTCTATCACGTCACCACTAGCATGTTCATTTCTAGTACGTCACCACTAGACAACAATAATTATCATATAAACTGGATACGACTATAGACATGACCCGATGATAACCGGCTAGGTAGTGATGATATTAAAAGATAACATGTCTATATATTTCTACTGCTTCTTATATACTTATTATATAGTATCACTATTACAACATCATGTATTATATATTCGTATCGTGTTTGTATTACTATATATTATATATTATTGCCTCCTTCATTTTACCACTCACTAGGTCGCTTTCTGACGACCCTGGGTTTGCGTGCCCAGGTTGGAGATCCGAGTTACCGTATTATCAGATAGTGCCCTGGATTCACATAGGAGACTCATCATCGAGACCATTCATAGGTATCTTTATATTTGTTTCTGTTAGCTCATTTATCCCTATTTTCCTATCTGTTATGCTCGCTAATCTCTTCCTGCAGGTATTCTTGTACTTACTTTATGTTGGAACTCATGTATCTATGGAGATTATTTACTGTACTGAAGCTTAGCGTACGTACGTAAGGGTTTTCCGCCCTGCGTATGTACGTCGCTATAACGTCCCCGTACCTGCGGGATCAGGGCGTTACACTCTATTTCTGAGGATTGCGACCATGATCGCAGTTCTCACAAAAATCTCCTATTTCTGAGATTGCGACAAGAATTGCACTCACAAAAATGTTTTATTTCTGAGACCATCGTAGTCTTCATAAGCATGATATGTTTCTGAGTCTTTATGAGGACTGCGATCATGATCGGCGGTCCTCACAAAAACACAAATTTTCAGCCTATATTGGGACTGTTATGATGATCGTAGTCCATGCAAATGCCTTAAGTTTCAATTAATAAAAGGACTGCAATCATAATCGCAACCATTTAATAAAGGATTGCGACTATAGTCGCAGTCCTCGCATGGAACTACGATCATGAGTCGCAATTCTCATTCAGCATTGCCACCATCAACAGTCCCCAGTTCACCGGCATCGAATGATTCCCAATGCTTCCAGATCTATATATTATATCGATCGCAAATACAAACAAAAACTCATCGCGAGTACGAACAAACGAGATCTGCAAAAAAAGTTGATCCCAAAAAAAATTCGTCCAAGGGCTCCGCCACCTGAGATCCCGGAGAGAGGGTTCCCCGCCCCTTTCCAACCCCATGATAATCTGACCGCACAGGTCAACTCGCGAATCACTCTGCGTCGAGTTAAAGTTGAGAAGAGAGAAACTTCAGGAGTGATAGGAAAAAGTAAAAGAAGAAATGAAAATATATAAATAAGTGAGGATTAGAAGGAATCAATTTATGCTGACGTGGATGAGACTGTAGCGAATCAAATTATATCGTTGAGTTTTTTTTCTAATTATGAAGTAAGGTAAGTGGCTGTAGCGAAATTTTCCAACATAATTAAAAAAATCTAAATATTAGTTCAAATGTAAATAAATATTTTCACTAATGAAAAACTAATCATCTCAACAGCAGGTTAGAATAACTTAAATAATTTTAGACCATAATATGCTTCCTACTTTAGTTTTCTTGCTGGTTTTTTCACTCAAAACACTTTTATATATATTTAATATGTATTCTAATCCTGTTGCAGTGTTTTGTAATGGTCCTAAATGAATTATTTTAATCAGTATTATTTTATAATATAATAATAAAACCTCTTTGCAGTTGGATTCAAATTCCGTGTGCCTCAAGCTACTGCCTATATTCCCAAAAAAAAAATGAATTATTTTCTCTGGACGTTCTCATTTTCTGTGCTCTTTATTTTGCAAACTTTAAAACATTATTCTGAGCCACGTTATTCGCAAAAAATGAGCTTGTGAAAATAATTCTTCGCTGACTCATTCTCAAAATACTACACTCTCACGGAAATCATCTTTCTTAGATGTCAATCAGAGACAGAATCAGAAATAAATTTTAGGGTGGGCTGCAATTTTTTACAACATATACTTATAAATTATATGAATTTGTCAAAAAAATAAAATAGTATTCTCCACTAAGTCAAGAGTTAAACTAGAAAAAAATTTGCTAAAAAAAAATCAAAATAGAAGATGTTCTAAGAGAATATATGAGAAAGAACAAAAATAAAAATGAGTTTAACACAATATATGAAAAAATGCGTCGGGCTACACCTACTGTTGGGTTCGTCCGTGATGTCAATATTCTGCAGAGGCCAAGATAAAGAAATTGTCCATATTGGGCTCTGACCTGTCATTAGGCTTGGGCCAAGGAGCCCAAGTTTGTTCTCAAATTTGGCTTTAGTTTTAATTTTATGAGTTTAATTAATTTTATTAATTTATATTATGAGAAAAAAAATACCGTGGCTTTAGAATTTTGGGAACAAAAAAAATTGTATCTTCTAGTGTAATACAAAACGCTGCTTCTCTAGATGCAATAATAGAGATTAAATTTTTGACACATGTAAAATGCTAAATACTATAAATATGGATCACTCAAATCAAAACATTTTTGAATAATATAACTCACTCCTCAAAACAATATACGTAAATTTTTAATTACAATATAACTCACAATATTCAAAGCAGCACATCAAACAATTTTTATGACTATCTTTTTTTTTAGAAATTTATCATATTTTCTTAAAATGAGGCTGTGAAAATGTGAGGCACAATCCAAATCCAAGAAAGTTATAAGAGATAGATTTAAGTGCAAAAGGAAGAAGTTAAAGCATTGGCCTTTCTTCCAGCAGTTTCACACTTCACATTGATCCCAGAGAGAGAGAGAGAGAGATTGTAACATGCAACATCTTCCTCCTTTTGTGGGAACAACAAGCAAGCAAGCAAGTCAGAATGAGAAGCTACAGTCCCCAAATCAATTAACTTGCTGAACAAGAGGAGACCAAAAGGTCTCCCCTTCCCTTGAGTTGAGACAAAGCTAGCTCTCTACATAATAACTTCTATAAATTAAAGAAAGGCAAAAAAAAAGGACTTTGTTGAGTAAAGCCTGGCAAAAAACTTGGAGGAAGTGAGCAGTGCACGTATTCTGCATGGTAAAGTGATCCATGGGTCATGCAATCCAAATGAGCCACATCCCACTGGGGACTTTCACTGCATCCATTTTTTGTCCACACAATGTGATGAGGCTCACACAAATTTTTACAAAAACATCTTCATCAGTGACAAGCCTCACACTGACCGATTACAAGCTCACTCACGAAGAGCCCGGGCTTAGAGACCGGACCATTTTAAGTTTTAACTCTTTGCTTAAAAATCACATAATCATTTTTAAGCAATAATAAGACAAAAAACACTACTAGTTTGTGCTCTACTAGTTTGTGCTCTAAAGGGACCAAAAAGAGAAGAAATGATCAACTCTTTTCTCCCATCTAAATTTGTGTCATCTTTCAAGCACAATCTCTAAAAAGGAAGATCCCACAAATAAAGATTCCTCCATCAATATACATCAATCTCCATTAAAATAGCACTAGATTATTTTTATCATTACCACCCTAATATCCTATATCCCTTTACATATCACATTCCACTTTCTAACTCAATCACAAACTGTGATGATTAGGGGAGTGCATGTGGTATTTTTGTGTGATTAATCACTCAAAAAGAGGACCTCAATGTTTGCTGATTTGAGAAGCATGTGTTTATTTTAATAGCTTGGTGCCAAATGCAGCCATCCTCTGTTTGTACTAAGCCTAATAATAGGCAGCCAGCAACCACTCAAAAAGATAATGCTTTTTCTTACTCAAACTTCTTTAAAAAACTCAATTCTAATTCAAAAAACAATGAATTATGTATAGAAATCAACGCGTCTTGAGCACCGAGTTAAAAATAGTGGTTACTATTTCTAAGCTAGCAGCCACAAATACGCGCTAGAAAACAGGCAGCAACTTTTTTTTCTCACAACCTCAAATCTGTTGTCTAATTTTGGCCATCTGATGTGTTTAGTCACAAACTGGTTCAAATTAGAATGATAATGCTCTTGATAGGAATTTTCTATTTTTGCTGGAACAGGCCCTGACATAGTTGTTGAGCTTTTTCCTCTGAACTTTTCATTTTCTCAGAAATCATAATTGAATAAAAATAGAACATTAATTTAGAATCATAATAAGCATGACAGTAAGTTCCAATGTTTGTATAATATGCTTCATAAGTTCTAACAACAATTCAAGTGTTTCAATCACTTTTATTCATGCATTAATCATTATCTTTTTCTACGGTAGAAAATAATGTATTTCTTGCAATTATGCAATACATGAGTAAAAATATTTGGAATCGCTGAATTTTTCATTATTAACCTAATTTAAGTGTATAAGTTAAGATGGACGGTTCAGGCATAAAATGACCCACCGTGGAGTTATCATGATACTTAGTTTAAAAACCATTCTCAATGGATCACTTCTCTATATATAGGAAAGTGATCCATTGAGAACGGCTCTCAAGCTAAGCACATCGTGAGAACTACACGGTGGATTATTCTATACACGATCCGAACCGTCTATCTTGCTCTATACATTCAAATTAAACCAATAATGAAAAATCAAGCGATTTCAATCACTTTTATCTATGCATCGATCATTATTTTTTTTTCTATGACTGAAAATAATATTTTCTTACAACCTTTTGTTCCATGAGTAAAAGTGTTTGGAATCACTTGATTTTTTTTTATTGTTATGCTAATTTGGGTGTATAAATCAAGATGGATGATTCAAATAATACATACAATGGTTCACACTTTGAAGTTTTCACGATGGTTAGTTTAAGAAGCATTCTCAATGGATCACATCTCTCTCTCTCTCTCTCTCTCTCTCTCTCTATATATATATATATATATATATATATATATATATATATATATATATTATATATATATATATATATATATATATATGTGGGCTTACTGTACCTCAGCCTGCGGGCTGAGAGAGTTTTCTCAGCCTGCGGGCGTGGCAACATCACCGCCCCACATCTGTTAAAAATTTGGCGGACAAAATCCTGTAAAATCCCGCCCAATTTAATGCCAGTCACCTCAACATTGTATTTTCCGAAAATACCCTCCATCACAACCTTTTACCTTATTGTAAAAAAATTGTCTTCCAAAAAAATTTACAGCTCTAAAACTTCAACCGGCGGTTCTGATCCAATTAGTTCTTTTCCTTCAAAAATTTCATCCGTTTTTGAAAAAAAATATTTGCAACTGATGGCGCCTAAGAAATCATCCGTCGAAAAAGGTACTACAAAATTGATATTTTCAAAAAATTTTAGGGTTTTGTGTATTTTAATAGTTTTAAATTTTTTCAAGATTTATTTCTGAAGTCGCATGTTTTTTTAAATTTTTTTTAAATATTGAAAACATGGTCACAATTACGAAAGAGATTTTCAAACTTTAGACGATAAAGGTCCTATTTTTTGAAAGTTTTTATTATTTACTACTATTTTTACTGTGTCGCAGTTCAGATCTGTGCGACTTTGGAATTTTTTTTTTTTTTACCTTTCCTTGTAGATGAATGCGACGTAGGTCGCAGTATATGAAATTTACTTTTTTTTTCTCACATACTGACGACATGGGGTCGCAGTTGTTTAAATAAGAGTTGTAGTCTCAAGTCTTCACCAAGGTCGCAGTTTATTTTAAATAATATGTTTTTATCAAACTTGTGTCGCAGTTGTTTCTTTTTGAACTGTAGTCTTATGCGACCTTGGTCGCAGTGTTGGCCCTGGTCTCAGTTGTTCTGATTGCACTGTAATCCTATGCGACCTTGGTCGCAGTGCGACCTTGGTCGCAGTACATGTAATGCGACCCTAGATTGCAGTGTAGTCCTGGTTCTAGTTGTTTTTTTTTTTGCAATGCATGACTGCGACCGAGGTCGCAGTTTATTAAAAAACAAATATGCTTTTTATTCCCTTATAATTTTTAAATAATCATTGGTCTAAAGTGTTTAATTTTTCTTCCTACGTAGGTAAACAACAAATACAGGTTCGTCCTCTGAGATCAAGCATAAAACCAATGTGCCAGTTAATGAAGAAATTTAAAAAGTACATACAGCCTGATTTCGTAGAGGCGATGAAGAATACTCCATTTGGCCCAATCTTTATGGCGTTCTACAATGAAGAATTTGGGACTGAAAAGACTCTAAAATCAAACGTTGCCGTACTGTGTATTTTAGACCAGTATGACAGGAATGCAAAGACCTTTACAATTGGGGGTAAAGAGATTGACTTAACAGTGGAGGATGTTGCCCTAACTTTTGGTCTACCTGTCAATGGGGCAGATTTTGTGATGAATAAGACATGTACGATGAAAGATAGAGGTGTTATAAAACATTTTTTCCCCAATATAAAGAAGATCACAAAAGTATCTATTGAAGATGCTTTGGATGATCTTCTTGTCAAGAGAAGGAAGAGGGATATATTAGATGTGACACCGGATGAACAATTTGAGCAGCAATTGTCTATAAAAGAAATTATAAGAGATATAAATAGACTTGCAGCTCAAGACTTTACCACATTAGTCATCCTATACATGTCGGCCACTCTTTTCTTCTCTGGCAGTAAATGCACGGTGCCGTGGTATATTGTGGAACAGATTGCCAATATGCAACTGATGAGGACAATATGCTGGGCAAAAGCTGTTTGGCAATTCCTGATTGACTCAATGGACATCTTCAGGCAAAGCACGTACGAGCTGCAAGGATGCTCAGTGCAAATTATTGTAAGTACAAATCTCAAATTTGGACAACATTGTATGAAATTTACCCATAAATTGAGAAAATTTGTGGAAACTAATTTAATTTTTCATTTTTGCAGTATTGGCTGTGTGAGAGGGCACCTATTTTTGAGCAGAGGTCTGGTTTGGAGGAAAAAACACCACGCGCAGTAAGATGGGACCTCCAAAATATTAGCAGATCTCTACTTGAAGTTGATCTAAAAAAAATTGACAGCAATATTGTAAGTTAAACTTTTTTATGTGTAGTACAAATAAAATGCGACCATAGTCGCAGTATTGAGCCACCTTTCGCAGTTCGTTTTCTGCCTGACAAATATTGTGCGACCATGGTCGCATTCTCTTGAAAATAGCCTTTTCAACAGAATTGCGACCATGGTCGCAGTGTTGAGCTGCATGTCTTGGCAGATAAATTTTGCACGACAAACATACTGCGACCATGGTCGCATTCTTATCCAAAATATTTCATAAATAAACTGCGACCATGGTCGCAGTATCATTATTTCATTGTTTTATTTTTAGCTTACCTTTTTCTGTTTATTTTCAGATTTTGAGTCGAATGGCCAACATCTCTAATGATGAAAAGAATATGGTTGGCCTTCCTGTTGAAGGGGAAGAGGATGAGGAAGAAGAAGTAGCAGAAGATGAAGGTGAAGAAAAAGAAGAAGAAGAAGGTGAAAGTGAAGGAGATGAAGGAGGCCATACATGTAATGAGGCTGACATCCCGGCGGAAAAGGAGCCAGAAACGGCTGAAACGAGTGAGCAAGAACCAATTTTTGAAGGTTATTTGCCACCTCCACCGGATGTTCAAGCAGCAGAAATAAAACGATTGAGGTCTGCAAATCAGCACATGAGAGATTATGTTTCTTAGCTTGAAAAAAAGATTGAAAATATGGAGACTGAGAAAAGACTCAAGGCTGAATTAAAATTTAAAAGGAGAGAAAAAAAAGAGAAGAAAAAACAAAAAAGACAGCAGAGGAATTAAAGGTTAAAGAAGAGGAAGAAGAAGAGCTGCTGAGAGCAGCCGCTGCTGCGAAGAAGGAGAAGGAAAATGTAACGCCCCGATCCTGCGGATACGGAGACGTCACTGCAACGTATATACGTAGGTCAGAACTACCCTCCCGTATATACGCTAAGCATCAGTACAGACAAGAATCAGAGTACGAAAGCAAATGGTGCATTATACATTCCAACACATATATACAATTACAGAGTTATCACCAGAAGTGATCCAATATTACAATAATATTATATCACTGATGCGCAAATGCGAGAGTACAAAAGATATACATATGTGAACAGCGGGAATACAAGGAAATGTACAAGTATAAACAGAAAAGGGTACTCACGAGTTTAAAAGAAAAACTCGAGAGACTCACAAGGGGGCCTGAAAGGATGGAGCTCTGGATGATCGGCTGGGGAATCCACGCTACCGCTGCGCTACTCTGATCCACGAGGGGGAGAATCTACACGCTCCAAGCTCCAAGACCTGGACATGAGGATCCAGGGGAGTCAGTGAAACTCCCCAGGCGAGTATGATACAAAAGCCAGGTGGCGAGCCAGGGTGAGCATAAGTGTGTACCAAGTACAGGAGACAGGAGGGTTAGAACACAAATATAGCAGGTAGGAACAGGTGAAACATAATCATCATAAAACTTGGGAATCCGAGGTAAATCCAATCATAAGCAAGACTGACTGTGTACGCTTAGGTCACGGTCCCATGAGACTAGTACATAGAAGGAATAATCCAAACAAGGAAACCCTCATCTATATACCTTTATCTCATACCACCGAAATCCAAGCGTATAGAATCAGAGTTGCAAGGTGGTCATAACATAATACTCATAAAACAGGAAATCCGATATAAAGTCCGGAACAAGTAATTATGGTAAGGCACATCACAGATTCATAGCCGTTTAAGTTGCAGGCTTTAGTATGCGTCCCATTCCACATACCTCCACTTACAACTTAAAGAGCCGGTTATTACGACACTTATTATTACTCGTCTTACCCTGATATCTAGCTATGTGAACTAGCGCCCCAACGCACATAGATCCATATCCGAGTAAAACAAGGTTGTTATTGGAAGTAGATGGAGAACTGATAGAGCTTCTTATAGTAGTTCCCATACACCTGGGACCAGTTTGGAGGCCCAAAGTCCCCCTAACACGAATCTCCTGTGGGCCCAAAGTCCCACTAACACTACCGCCAATACATTTTATTCCCATACTATAAGCAAGATATCATTCCGGCATCCATCACTTCCTCCCATTCCCCATACAAGTTGTCCTTTTTATAGTTTATTAACATAATTATCAGATTTCGGGAATGAGTAAGATCATAACTGGAATACATAACAAGAATCATAACTGGAATCATAACAGGAGATCAGATACTACATTCCCGTTATCGTGATAATTATATCAGAATCAGGTGCATCATGCTTGGTGTCAAGAGATAGCATGATAAGGTGATGATATTTAACAAGCAACCAAACATGACAAGAGATTGATAATAGTCTGGGTAAATCATGACATAACATGAGGGTCTTGCCAAATAATAGCATGCATGGTGGTCAGGTGATAACACAGTTGTCAAAGTGATATACATGTGTTATATAGAAGCATGCAACTGACAGGTCTGAAGTAATAGCATGGCAAGTAATAACATAGCAGAAACCTAGAAGTCAACGACCACGAAGGGTCGGCCACGCATAATATGAAAGCAGTAAAAGATATATAGACATGGAATCAAATACATGAAAATAGGAAGCGAAATACTTATCGTCCCGACGAAACGGGAAACTCAAATAGAGATGAGAGAAAAGCGAGACTACTCGCCTAAATCACCAAAGTGCCGAAAGATCCGAAATCCACTGAACTTGGGACGCGCCATAACCTGTGATATAATTATGTAGAGTGAAGAGGAGAGAGAAAGAGAGAAGGGAAGATGATGTTTGTCAAGTGACAAGTCAAGTAATACTAAGATATGATATAAGTCTAGAGGGTAAGGTTCATATTCAAGAAAGAAATCAACTAAGACAAACAGCCAAAGTTAGTCGACTAGGGTGGAAGAGTAGTCGACTAATAGTGGACTCAAGTCGACTAACAGATACGTTAAGTCGACTAATACTGAGTTACAGAAAGTTGGGTTTTGATTCAGGAAAAGTTAGTCGACTGGATGGAATGGGTAGTCGACTAACAGTGATTTATAGTCGACTAATAATTAAGGTAAGTCGACTAAAACTGTGTTAACAGAGAGTTGGGTTTCTGGTTCAGGAAAGGTTAGTCGACTAGGGTCAAGGGTGTAGTCGACTAAGGGTCTCTAGTCGACTGGTAATTTGGTCTAGTCGACTAAAACTGTGTTTCCAGAAAGGTTACGTTTCAACTAAGGGTTTCTAGTCGACTAATCGTCTGGAAACAGCAAACAGAACAGATTTTGGTGGTTTTGTTTGATGACCAAATAATCATGATTTGAAGACACAAGTGAACATGATATGTAAACTTAAGTATACTAGGAATTAATCAAGTCTTGGTGATTAAAATTACTCACCAAAAGGAGTGGTTGATGATGGAGTGATGGTGGTAGTGATGGAAGTTGATGATGAAGAAGAAGGTGAGGTCTTTTGGTGGAGTTGATGAAGTCGTGGTGATTCCCATGGAGATGAAGGAGGAAGAGGATGAAGCTAAAGAGATGGAGTAGTTGTGGTGGTGGTGGTTGTGGTGGAGATGAAGGGGGAGATGGAGGTTAGGGCTTTGGCTCTTGGTGAAGAGAAATGAAAAAGGAAATGAAATGTAAAGGAAAAGTATTTATAGGCTTTGGATTTTATGAAGGAGATGCAAATAAATAAAAGAGAGGGGGGTTTTTGTAAAAGAGTGGGATGAGGTGTTTCTCTTGGCCAATCATGGCTTGCCAAAGAGAGGGGTGAGGTGGAGATATTTGTGATGGAAGTTGGTGGAAGAAGAAAAAGAAATTTTAGGATTTTGGAAAATAGGAAAAGCCTTTGGCTTGTGGAGGAAGGAAGAGAATTAAAGGTAAAGGAAAAAAGGAAAAGAAATTAGAAAAGAGAAGATATTTCTTCTGGAAGAGAAAATGAAAATAATGAAAGTGGCGGATTCCCGGGATCAAGTGGCGGATGCGGAAATCTTTCGGGAAAATACCGGAATCGTCCGAAATTCAAGTATCTCAGAACGACCCGAAATAATTATCAAAAATCAAGAATATAATATTAAGTATCATAGTGAATTCCGTTTTAAGAAATACTTTATAGTTTTAAAGCTAAAAATCCCGGAACCAGCTAGCTACCGACTCCGGTGGAATTTTCATAAAATCATAAAATCCTCAGAAAAAGTATTTGAATAAGAAATAAGATTCTAAGAAATAAAGTCTAAAGGACCATCTAGAAATTCCTAGCTGTTTGTGAAATAAAAATCCTGGAATCGATCAGCGGCACTGGTCGACACCGGTTTTGAAGATTTTCATTTTAATTCAGGAAAAATCTAGAAAATCATAGAAAATATATAATATTTGAAAATGATCTTTAAAATTAAAATCGGTCAAATCTAATTATCAGAAAGACTAAATCGAATAATACATTAGGATTAGGTCCTCGGTTCAGACTGGGGCTGACTCCGAGTCCACGAATCCAAATCCAAGACAAAACAACCATATAAGGAATTCATAATACAGAATAAATACAGGAAGTAAATCGAAAAATACGATCGAAAATCTGAATACGCAACTAAGTACGTATTCTGGGAACGGGGTATTACAATCCACCCACCTTACAAAAAATTGCGTCCTCGCAATTTCGATAAGGGGTAAATGAATACAAAGGGGACAAAGGTGGAATTTATACCGATTAAGATATGAAGCACTAGAGGTAGGGCTCTCAAGTCGACTGAACAATAATCATCCTCCGCACTTCCGGCTGTATAAATCTTTAGAATTCCCGTTGTACTGCATATTTGATAGCCCTCCGAGAATAAGCCAGAATACTGAAGATAAAGGAAATCCTGATAGTCCTGAGCATAATAATAAAGAAGACCGATAATTAAGAATCCGAATATCAGGCATCAATCACTCTGACGATATAGTAGAGAATGTAGAATATCTGTAGAGAATGCCGAGTACTGTCTTGTGAAAGATAGCCAGATCAAGATCGATCTGGAGAATACCAAGCTTCATAGAATTCACCGAAGAGATCACATAATAGCTTCATGCAGAACCAGCCACTACCTTCCTAGTCTATCATATCTTAATGTTGGTATAAGGGCTTCATAAAACCAAAACAGGGAAAGATAGGAAGGATTAGGAATCAAAGGAAGGATGGCCAAGAAATAGATAACTCTGCACTTGTAGTTGGAATGTATAATCAAGACTCAAGTATTCCAGTTGCAAATTTCATTACCATTAATTTGCCCTCTGGACGTACTGAGGAAGTTAGAGCCTAGGCTCTGATACCATCCTGTAACGCCCCGATCCTGCGGATACGGAGACGTCACTGCAACGTATATACGTAGGTCAGAACTACCCTCCCGTATATACGCTAAGCATCAGTACAGACAAGAATCAGAGTACGGAAGCAAATGGTGCATTATACATTCCAACACATATATACAATTACAGAGTTATCACCAGAAGTGATCCAATATTACAATAATATTATATCACTGATGCGCAAATGCGAGAGTACAAAAGATATACATATGTGAACACGGGAATACAAGGAAATGTACAAGTATAAACAGAAAAGGGTACTCACGAGTTTAAAAGAAAAACTCGAGAGACTCACAAGGGGGCCTGGAAGGATGAAGCTCTGGATGATCGGCTGGGGAATCCACGCTACCGCTGCGCTACTCTGATCCACGAGGGGGAGAATCTACACGCTCCAAGCTCCAAGACCTGGACATGAGGATCCAGGGGAGTCAGTGAAACTCCCCAGGCGAGTATGATACAAAAGCCAGGTGGCGAGCCAGGGTGAGCATAAGTGTGTACCAAGTACAGGAGACAGGAGGGTTAGAACACAAATATAGCAGGTAGGAACAGGTGAAACATAATCATCATAAAACTTGGGAATCCGAGGTAAATCCAATCATAAGCAAGACTGACTGTGTACGCTTAGGTCACGGTCCCATGAGACTAGTACATAGAAGGAATAATCCAAACAAGGAAACCCTCATCTATATACCTTTATCTCATATCACCGAAATCCAAGCGTATAGAATCAGAGTTGCAAGGTGGTCATAACATAATACCCATAAAACAGGAAATCCGATATAAAGTCCGGAACAGTAATTATGGTAAGGCACATCACAGATTCATAGCCGTTTAAGTTGCAGGCTTTAGTATGCGTCCCATTCCACATACCTCCACTTACAACTTAAAGAGCCGGTTATTACGACACTTATTATTACTCGTCTTACCCTGATATCTAGCTATGTGAACTAGCGTCCCAACGCACATAGATCCATATCCGAGTAAAATAAGGTTGTTATTGGAAGTAGATGGAGAACTGATAGAGCTTCTTATAGTAGTTCCCATACACCTGGGACCAGTTTGGAGGCCCAAAGTCCCCCTAACACGAATCTCCTGTGGGCCCAAAGTCCCACTAACACTACCGCCAATACATTTTATTCCCATACTATAAGCAAGATATCATTCCGGCATCCATCACTCCTCCCATTCCCCATACAAGTTGTCCTTTTTATAGTTTATTAACATAATTATCAGATTTCGGGAATGAGTAAGATCATAACTGGAATACATAACAAGAATCATAACTGGAATCATAACAGGAGATCAGATACTACATTCCGTTATCGTGATAATTATATCAGAATCAGGTGCATCATGCTTGGTGTCAAGAGATAGCATGATAAGGTGATGATATTTAACAAGCAACCAAACATGACAAGAGATTGATAATAGTCTGGGTAAATCATGACATAACATGAGGGTCTTGCCAAATAATAGCATGCATGGTGGTCAGGTGATAACACAGTTGTCAAAGTGATATACATGTGTTATATAGAAGCATGCAACTGACAGGTCTGAAGTAATAGCATGGCAAGTAATAACATAGCAGAAACCTAGAAGTCAACGACCACGAAGGGTCGGCCACGCATAATATGAAAGCAGTAAAAGATATATAGACATGGAATCAAATACATGAAAATAGGAAGCGAAATACTTATCGTCCCGACGAAACGGGAAACTCAAATAGAGATGAGAGAAAAGCGAGACTACTCGCCTAAATCACCAAAGTGCCGAAAGATCCGAAATCCACTGAACTTGGGACGCGCCATAACCTGTGATATAATTATGTAGAGTGAAGAGGAGAGAGAAAGAGAGAAGGAAGATGATGTTTGTCAAGTGACAAGTCAAGTAATACTAAGATATGATATAAGTCTAGAGGGTAAGGTTCATATTCAAGAAAGAAATCAACTAAGACAAACAGCCAAAGTTAGTCGACTAGGGTGGAAGAGTAGTCGACTAATAGTGGACTCAAGTCGACTAACAGATACGTTAAGTCGACTAATACTGAGTTACAGAAAGTTGGGTTTTGATTCAGGAAAAGTTAGTCGACTGGATGGAATGGGTAGTCGACTAACAGTGATTTATAGTCGACTAATAATTAAGGTAAGTCGACTAAAACTGTGTTACAGAGAGTTGGGTTTCTGGTTCAGGAAAGGTTAGTCGACTAGGGTCAAGGGTGTAGTCGACTAAGGGTCTCTAGTCGACTGGTAATTTGGTCTAGTCGACTAAAACTGTATTTCCAGAAAGGTTACGTTTCAACTAAGGGTTTTCTAGTCGACTAATCTATAGGTCTAGTCGACTAATCGTCTGGAAACAGCAAACAGAACAGATTTTGGTGGTTTTGTTTGATGACCAAATAATCATGATTTGAAGACACAAGTGAACATGATATGTAAACTTAAGTATACTAGAATTAATCAAGTCTTGGTGATTAAAATTACTCACCAAAAGGAGTGGTTGATGATGGAGTGATGGTGGTAGTGATGGAAGTTGATGATGAAGAAGAAGGTGAGGTCTTTTGGTGGAGTTGATGAAGTCGTGGTGATTCTGTAATACCCTGTTCCCAGAATACGTACTTAGTTGCGTATTCAGTTTTCGACCGTATTTTTCGATTTACTTCCTGTATTTGACCGATTTCAATTTCAAATATCATTTTCCAATATATTAGATTTTATATGATTTTCTGGATTTTTCTTTAATTAAAATAAATTTCTTCAAAACCGGTGTCGACCAGTGTCGCTGATCGATTCCTGGAATTTTAATTCTCAAACAGTTAGGAATTTCTAGATGGTCCTTTAGACTTTATTTCTTAGAATCATATTCCCTACTTAAATACTTTTTCTGAGAATTTTATGAATTTATGAAAACTCCAACGGAGTCGGTAGTTAACTGATTCCGGGATTTTTAGTTTTAAACTATAAAGTATTTCTTAAAAAGGATTTCACTATTAGTCTTCATATATTATTATTGATTTTTGGTGAAATTTACGAGTCGTTCCGAGATACTTGAATTTCGGACGATTTCGGTATTTTCCGAAATGTTTTCCGTATCTTAGACTTAACCCAGGAACCTGTGTTTCCGATATTTTCATTTTTGGAGGTCAAGAAAATATCTTCATTTTATAATTTCTTTTCCTTTTTCCTTTTTCCTTTTTTCTTTCCTTCTTTCCTTCCACCAAATTCCAAAAATATCTTCTCCTCCAAAATATCCAAAATTCCAACAAACTCCACACCCTTCCCCATTAATGCCTTCTTTCTCTCTCTCTTCCATGGCCGGCCAAGTGGCCAAGGAGAGGGACACCCATCCCTTCCCCTATTTTGCAATAAACCCCTCTCAATTTCTTTAATTGTAACCCCTTTACAAAAATCAAATCCTATATAAACTTTCCTTTACAATTCTTTTCTCTTTTCTTCACTTCACCAAGAGTTTAGCCTTCACCATTTCCTTCTCCATCTCAACCCTAACTCCAAACCACCTCAAGGCCTTCATCTCCTTCCTAAGCAACTACAACCCTTGGATTTGGATCGCATCTCACTTCGTCGGAAACATCGCCAAGGACCTAGTTGGTGATATCATCGACAAACGATCCGTTCGAACTCGTATAAGCTTCACATAACCGTTCGAAGTGAGTATATCTACTCACCAAGACTAGACAACTTCCTTGTTTACTTGTGTTGATCATTCATGTTCATTGTGCCATAAAAATCGTATTTTTAGCCCATCAAACAACCATCAGAAAATCTGTTCTGTTACTGTTTTTCCCACGATTAGTCGACTTAACCTAGGGACCAGTCGACTAACCCACCTTAGCTGAAACTTAACCCTTTCTGATTTCACAGTTTTAGTCGACTAAGCCATATTACCAGTCGACTAGACCACCCTAGTCGACTACATTTTTAACCTAGTCGACTAATCTTTCCCTGGACCAGAAACACCAACTCTCGGTTCCAGTCGACTCATCCAAAATAATAGTCGACTTAGGACCCCTAGTCGACTACCCATTTCTCCATAGTCGACTCCTGTATCCCTGATATAAATCCCAACTTTCTGTATCACAATTTTAGTCGACTTAGCCCCTCTATTAGTCGACTTAGGTATCTGTTAGTCGACTACACATCTCACCCTAGTCGACTAACTTTTCTGAAACAGAAACCCAACTCTCTGTTTCCAGTTTTAGTCGACTCATCTAGGCTAGTAGTCGACTTAAGACCCCTATTAGTCGACTAACCCTTCCACCTAGTCGACTAATTCTGACTGTTTGACTTAGTTAATTCTGTTCTGAACTTGGATCTTATTGATGATACATGTGTGACATATTATCCCTGTTCATGCTTCATAACTGGTATTACATGACATGTTACTTGATGGATCTCACCACTTGTTACTTCATGATTTATTATTATATTCTCGCTCCATAATTTGTTAATTGTGAATATCACCCCCTTATCATGTTATCTTTTAAACCAAGCATGATATACTTGACTTTTGTATAAAATGGACCAACTTACACATGGGTCGGGGAAATATGCGGATATCGATATGTGTTCGTGTTTACAGTGGCATTAGGTATATTGTACAATCATATTCCGGTCTAACCTGAGGGCCTCCAGGGGACCGAGGGGAGTGCTTGCTCCCTCTTCCTGAATACTGTCATGACAAAGGGCATACATAAGTCCCTCCTGATAGGCCTTGCGGCTGGTTCCGTCATCAAGCAACGGAACACCCTTGACCGTGGTCCCGGGCATGCACGGGACCCACTGTAAACATAGTTCGTCGATACAACCGCTGTTTCCAATAACAACCTTGCTTTACTAGGATATGGATCTATGTGCCCTGGGACGCTGGGTCACATAGCTAGATATCACAGTAAGACAAGTAATAATAATAAGACGTTAACTGTAGATTCATTGTATTAGGATTTTATCTCCTCATGCTTTTCATACTTGTTAGTTGATATTCCTTATAACTATTTCATCTTTCCTTATTCATGTCCCTTAGCCACTTGGCTATGGTTTGTTTATTGTTATATGTCTTGATTCCTTGGATTTGCACATTCAGATTCTGAAGCTTGGAACGAAGTGGAACCATCCACAGAGGACCAAGCTTACCTTAGTGAGCAGGCGGATTAGTTCCAGTCCCCTCGTGCCAGACTCCTCCTTTTGACTCACGGGACCTTCATCCTACTCGTGAGCTTATTTGTATACCTATTGTATATTATTCTCTTGGACTTGGTTATGATGTAATACACATGTAATGTGTAATACTTTATAATATCCTGTGATAACTTTGTATGTGTATATCTTGAGTTGGCATATGTATGATTACTACGCTTTGTCGTACTCTGATCTTTGTTTGTACTTTTATGCTTAGCGTATATACGTGGGGGCAATTTATGACCTACGTACATACGTCGCAGTGACGTCCCCGTATCCGTGGAATCGGGGCGTTACAGGTTGGTATCAGAGCCTAGGCTCTCAAACCTAAAGTACAATCAAGCAGCAAATTCTAGTAATTTGCTTATGCCAACTACAATATACAAAGTTATTAAGTCCTTCTTGATTCCTTCCTTGATTCATTCCTTTGTATCCTAAACTCCTTCCATTTGTTTCCAAATTCCAGTTACCTTTCCCCAATTCGGTATGGAGAGAAGGACGGGCCGTAACCACTCCGGCAAGCGTCGAATGGACCCACGGGAGAGAATGTGGACATTCTGAGGGTCATTCAAACAATGATGGAGAACCAGCAGCAGCAGACAGAACTTCTAGAATTCTCCGGCAAGAGTTGACAGCTCCAAAAGAGCAGAGGCCGGGGAATATTTCAGATTTCAGGAGGCTGCAGCCAGCCATCTTCACGGGAGAAGAGAAGCCCTTGGATGCTGAGCAATGGCTGACAGACACCACAGATCTGCTGAATGCAGCCAGGGTACCAAAGGAGAACCAAGTTGAGGTCGCCAAGATTCAGTTGAAAGATGTAGCCAGAACTTGGTGGCTTGCTGAAGAGGCCAGATTGGAGAAGCCTGTCACCTGGGACACGTTCTCCAAGAGTTTCTACAGCAGATTCTTCCCTGCTACTACTGCTCAGAAGGACATGGAGGAGCAGTTCATCAGACTCCAGCAGTGGAACAAGTCCGTGGATGAGTATGCCGCGGAATTTCTCAGACTCAGCCGCTTTGCTCCGTACATGGTAACGGATGAGGAGAAGCGAGCAAGCAGATTCCAGCAGGCCTGCAGATGGACATACAGGTCTTCTTGATGCCCCAGCAACTGAAGACTTATTCTGAGGTTCTCACCATAGCTCGAGAGGTGGAGCGTGGGCTTGAGAAGAAGAAAGTTGACCAGATGGGGAACCAGGCCATGAAGAGGCCATTTGTACCAATGGGAAGAGGAGGCCCATACAGAGCAGCGAAGGTTCAGGCCAGGCAACCATTCAGATCAGTTCCTTACCAGATGGTTCGACCAGGTCCTATCTGCAACTTTTGCCAGAAACCAGGGCATTCTCAGCAGAATTGCCGTAGGGCAAATGGATGGTGTTTGGTGTGTAGATCTCGAGATCATTCCATTGAAGTTTGTCCACACAGGAGAATGGGGATAGCAAATCAGACCTTGCCAGCACTTCAGGGACCCAATGGACAGAGGGCACTTCCAGGGCCACTTGGGCAGAGGAATCAGGGACCAGTGATGAGGAGAGCTCTTCCCCTTCCTCCACAGCATGTTGTTCGCCCGGTCCAGAGAGGAGCTAGGACTGCAGCAGGGCGTGGTAGAGGTCAGGCTTACAATCTGACAGCAGAAGAGGCTGAGGCTTCAGAGGAGGTGATAACAGGTAACATCAGAGTTCATTCAAAACCTGTCCTCGCTCTCTTCGATTCAGGCGCTTCCCATTGTTATATCTCCGATCATTTTGTGGCTTTACATTCTATACCTGTTAGATCTTTAGACCACAAATGGGAGATTAGTACAGGGAATGGGGTAGTCATATCTTCTAGAGTCTGTACTGATTGTCCAGTAGAACTTTGTGATAAGACCTTGGCCATAGATATGCTCGTACTAGACACCAGAGGGTACGACGTAATCTTAGGCATGACCTGGCTCAGTCAGTATTATGCAGTGATTGACTGTAGGGAGAAGAAGATTAATTTCAGAATCCCTCATCAACCGGAGTTCCAATTCAGTGGAGAAGTGAAATCTACCAGGGAAAGACTCGGATGACTACTTCGGAGGTTCGGAAGCAGAAGGTACCGGTGTGGGATGAATTCCCAGGAGTGTTTGCTGAGATCTCAGGACTGCCACCTGACAGGGTGATCGAGTTCTCCATTGACACAGTTCCAGGAGCAGCTCCTATATCCAAGGCTCCGTACAGGATGGCACCGACGGAGTTAGAGATTCTGAAGAAGCAACTGCAGGAATATTCAGATAAGGGACTGATTCGCCCAAGTACTTCACCCTGGGGAGCTCCAGTGCTATTGACGAACAAGAAGGATGGTGGTAAGAGGCTTTGTATTGATTATAGAGAATTGAACAAAGTTACCATCAAGAACAAGTATCCCTTGTCCAGGATTGATGATCTGTTTGATCAGCTTCATGGAGCCCGTGTATTCTCTAAATTGGATTTGCAGTCAGGTTACCATCAGCTAAGGGTGAAGAAGGAAGATATCCCGAAGACGGCATTCAGGACCCGTTATGGCCACTATGAGTTTCTAGTTATGCCTTTCGGAGTCACCAATGCCCCTGCAGTTTTCATGGACTTGATGAACCGAGTGTTCTCGCCCTATCTGGATCAGTTTGTTGTTGTTTTCATAGATGACATTTTGATCTATTCAAAGAGCAACAGGGAGCATGCAGAACACTTCAGGATTGTGTTGCAGACTCTACAGCAGGAGCAGCTTCATGCCAAGAGGAGCAAGTGTGAGTTCTGGTTGGACAGCATAGCATTCCTTGGACACATGGTTTCAGCAGAAGGGATTTCAGTTGACCCCAGCAAAGTCCAGGCAGTGAAAGATTGGCCGACTCCGAGGACGGTGACTGAAATTAAGAGTTTTCTTGGACTAGCCGGATATTACAGACGCTTTGTCCAGGATTTCTCTAGGATTGCAGCCCCGTTGACCAAGCTCACCAGGAAAGGAGAGAAGTATATATGGACAGAGGAATGTACCGCAGCATTTGAGCAATTGAAGCAGAGGCTCATTTCAGCTCCAATCTTGAAGACTCCCTCAGGAAGAGGAGGGATGGTCATATTCAGTGATGCATCAGGTAAAGGCCTGGGATGTGTACTTATGCAACATGATCATGTTATAGCAAATGCATCTAGGCAACTGAAGACTCATGAGCGGAATTACCCAACTCATGACTTGGAGCTAGCAGCTGTGATATTTGCATTAAAGATCTGGAGGCATTATCTTCTGGGAGATAAGGTGTTGATATACAGATCACAAGAGCCTCAAGTATATTTTCTCACAGAAAGAGTTGAATATGAGGCAGAGGAGATGGCTTGAACTGATGGCGGACTATGATATTGACTTGCAATATCATCCAGGCAAGGTCAATACAGTTCCAGATGCACTGAGCAGGATGCCGGAGAATAGAGTGCTTGTCCAGCTTACTCAGCAGAAGGAGTTGATTCGAGACTTCATCAGATTGGACTTGATGTTAGTTCGAAGGACTGAGAAGGCAGGACAGTTCATGACTTTGCAGATTCAGCCAGCATTGATTGATGAGATCAGGGAAGCTCAGAAGGAAGATCCCAGATTACAGATATTCCGAGCTCAGGTAGAGGCTGGATTGAGAACTGATATCTGTATTCATCCAGATGGTGCATTATATTTTGGTAGCAGACTTTGTTTATCCAATAGAAAGGGGAGTCAAAGAACGCAAGCGCGCTGAAAGAGATCGCGATGACTCCGACTTTGTTTATCCAAAACAGAAGAAGAAAAAAAATGAAAATCCTCTTCCACAGCCTGCGGCTGCGAGTTCTACCGCTGGTTTCGGCGACAAAGAGTTTCCTCCAATGAGCCAAAATCGAGACAATTGACCGAAACCACATCATACAGATTTCTGCAGCCCCATCAACAAGCTCTTATAAAACATTTCTTCGACAAGTCCTACTCTAAGTAAGTTAATTCATAGCAAAAAAATTTCTGTTATACCTTTATATAAGAACAATTAAATTACTAACTTTGTTTTGAATATCTTGCAGTTCTACTGCGTATCAGGATACCAATAATGCAATCATCATTTTAAGGAATGACATTGAGGACCTGATGTTCAGTAGAGACTTAGATGCAAATGTAATTCATTTCTACATGCAGCATTTTGAGAAAAGAGAAGGATTAAAAAGCATATTCTTCCGAAGCGAAGCTTGGGTAAAAATCTACTTTCTCCTTTACGGTTTAATGTAATATCAACTCTGGAAAAGATTACTAATATTCTCTATCTCTGTTTAGGCATAAATCATGTACTGCGACTAAGGTCGCAGTGAATAATTAAAATGTACTGCTACTAACACATGTACTGCGACTAAGGTCGCAATTTATAATTAAAATGTATTGCTACTAACTCAGGTACTGCGACAAAATGTAACAGCTGCGACCTGCGATCTGCGACCAAGGTCGGAGCTGCGACCAAGGTCGCAGTTTATAATTAAAATGTATTGCTACTAACTCAGGTACTGCGACAAAATGTAACAGATGCGACCTGCGACCAAAGGTCGGAGCTGCGACTAAGGTCGCAGTTTATAATTAAAATGTACTGCTACTAACTCAGGTACTGCGACAAAATGTAACAGCTGCGACCTGCGACCAAGGTCGGAGCTGTGCGACTAAATAATATAGTGCGACTAAGGTCGCAGTTTATAATTTTTTGTTATATTTTTAATTCATTTTGTATTTGATTTAAATTTTTTTTTCTTGTCCGCAGCACGGTGTTGTAAATAAAATTGAAGATCTGGAAGGTCATTTCATCAAGCAGAAGCTGTTGAAAAACTGGACAGCTGACGTGCAGTACATGTTCTTCCCAATCAATCACAAACATAGTGCCGACGAATCGGGATTTCACTGGACCTTGCTGGTATTCGATTGCTCCACAGAAGAGTGGATTTTTTACAACTCTTTGGTCCCAGCTGACAAAAAAAGTAGTATAACAAAGCTTTACCAACAGATGTAAGAATAATGGTGAGTTAAATTTTAATATTTTGATTACTGGAAACTTGCAATTAATTTGGTTAATACTAATTTTTGTTCCTATTGACATTGCAGAAGATAGATTATTAGAGATTTTTGAGATTCATTCCAAAAAAAAATGAGAAAAAATAAAATAAAATACGCAAAATGCCCCCAACAAGCAAACAGGTATATAAATTTTTGACATGTAATTTCATTTCATATTTTCTACTTTTTTTAGTACAAAAACTAATTTCATTTAATGATTACTCTATGGAATTTCAGTGTTAATTGCGCTATATATGTATGCAAGTACATGGAAAGCATAGCGTCTGGCTATCATCTATCAGCTGCTGCTGATGCTGTTACGGTTGATGGTGTACAGAAACTAAGAAGTGAGCTTGCATACATGATACTTGCAGATGTAGAGAAGAGTTGGGATGAAGAAACAGACATTATACGACATACGACATATGAAGACTGATCTCCGTGCAAATTATTGATATACCACAATTTTTTTTTATAAATGTAAAAAATATTTCAAGTGCAATTCATTGCATAATTTTTTTGTTGTATTGATTTAATTTATACACAGTTCTATACATTTATATATTATAAGTTCCATTGATTATTTACAGTCTTCATTTGTTACAACTTGGCTTTTACTATTGCGTACTGATGTTAGAAACAAACATGCCTTCAGTAATTGTGTTAATCAACAACAACACTGCGACCTTCGTCGCTATGCGTGTTAATATTAAGGAAAACCCTACCTAACGTACAGCGACTTAAGTCTTCACCATCTCAAAATTATAAAAAGAAGGTTGCGACTTTGGTCGCAGTTGATAGCCGCAGCCTTAGTAAAATACAATGCGACTTTGGTCGCAGTTGATGGCGGCAATGTTTTAATCAACTACAACACTGCGACCTTGGTCGCTATGCGTGTTAATATAAAGGAAACACCTACCTAACATACTGTGACCTAAGTCACAGTACATGTAGTGCAACCCTAGATTGCAGTTGCCAGCCATCTTTATCAATAAGAACACTGCGACCTTGGTCGCAATGAACCATGTACACTGCGACCCAAAGTCTCTGACTACATTATGTACAAAAAAATTAAACTATAAAGTAGAATTTTGTAGCATTAAAACTTTAAAGTACAAGTACATACAAAAATAATACAGTAGAAATCAAAGAATGATAATAAATCTGATTATAATTACCGCCAGTGTCAGAATGCGACTTAATCTCTCTACACTGTGCGACCCTGGTCGCACTTCATAAAAAATTGAAGTCTTTGTTCCTTCGAGATGGAGGCAACCCAAACCTACTTCTTCTGCCAATAAAAAAATAAATAGTAAGAATTTTAAAAGATTAATCGTTATAAAAAAAATGATTAACAGGTTTAATGTAATATACCATTAACGGACAACCAGTCCTGTAATGGCCCAGCTCTTGGCAGTTACCACATCTTCGATGCTTAACTTCCTTCTGATATATAGAATCTTCAAAAGCAGACTTAAGCCTGGATGCAGCTCTAGGTCTCCCCTTGGTTGGTACAGGACCAATTGGATCACGTATATTCAATTCTTCACCATCTCGCAATATAACAACGGATCCACTGGAACCAACGGCAGTCTTAGGATGTGATGAATGATCATTTCCTGACATTGCTCTGTATTCTCTAGTGGTATTTTGGGCAAAACTTTCCAAAACTCCCTCCAACTTTGAAATATTTTCATCAGAATCAGCGACCATGTCCAGAATTGCATTAATTTTGAACAAACTGACCACAATCTAGCCGTCCGTGGAGTGCCTTGACTGGGAAAAGGCCTCATGCCATTTTCAATTGCAACGTTTTTGTAACGAGCATCCAACCTCCATCTCTGAAGTATATATGATTCCGGTATATGTGTAACGTGATTGCGCCACAAAATACACAGAATATGTCTACATAGGATACCCTCTATTTCAAATAACGAGCAACTGCAAGAAACATGAAGTTCCTCTCGCTTATCATAACTGACCTTTTCCCAACTGTCTTTTGTTCTGAAAAATTACCAACCAAATATGTTGATCCAGGTTTGTCCTGTTCACCTCTTCTGAAAACAGTGTCATTACAACTGCCCATTCCTTTTGGAACAACTGAAAAATCTTCGGTGTATACAACTTCGAAACCTGTATCTCATATGGATTGGATGTACAATTGGGCACAGAATTCAAACCCCTAAAATCTTGAAGAGATTCAGATGCACGACGGAAGCAACGGCTTTATCATATTGGTGAACAAATTCCACTAGTTTAGTGTTTGAGTTAACAAAACCATCAAAGAAGGAATTAATACTCTCGGACCTCTGACTGGTTGTCATTCCAGCACAGAAAACATCCTTGAGATATGCATTAACCCAATGTCCACGAAGCCTGTACATCTTCATCAACCAACTGCCATCTTCTTCTTCTAACTGATATTTTTCACTCATCAGACGCCATCGTTCCTCACAAGTGCTTATATCGCGGGAGGTGTACCAAGCATGGAAATCGGAGACCATATCTTCTCCATACTTGTTAGCCATTGGGATTTGTTGCTCGGCAATATGTTTCCGTACATGCCAGAAACAGTAACGGTGTCGAGACGTCGGGAAAACAATCTTGATGGCCTCACCAATCTGCGCATCCTGATCAGTAATAATCAGCTTCGGTTCAACTCCATGCATGCACTTGAGCCATTTTTGGAATAACCAAACAAAAGTATCCCTCTGCTCATCAGCAAGCATTGCACAGCCGAACAAAATTGACTGCCGGTGATGATTTACTCCAGTGAATGGAGCAAATGGCAAGCTCAAGTGATTAGTCCTGTATGTGGTGTCAAAAACGATCACATCACAGAAGCTCAGATACGACGAAATAGCTCTTCCATCAGCCCAAAAAATGCTTCTAAGTGTGCCCGCGTTATCAACTTCACTTGAAAAAAGAATTCTGGATCGGTCTCGGCTTTCTCTGAAAATATTTGATAATAGCAATAAACTCATGACCGTAGTTATTTCTACGTTGACGAGTGAAATCAATAACTTGTTGAGGGCGCACTTCTTCACAGCCTTCTCCCTGGCTCATTGCATTAACAACGCGGGAAATATTTGAAGGCCGCATTCCAACATCAACCAGATTGGTCATAATGCTTCTGCTAATTTTTTGAACGATGATTCTGGTGAGAGTAATGGTGATGTACCTTATCCGGGCTTGACAATTCATGTGAATGAGTATCAACAAATTTGTGATAACCCAATATCGAGTTGAGTCCAACAATAAACGAAGACGGATATGCATCTCAGCAGGACAAGATACTCTAGTGTTAACTCGACGATGCACTGTAAGCCCCTCTTGTCTTTTGTCACACAACTTTTCAGCCCTTCCTTGTTGCAGCAAAATCTTCTGCAAATAATCTCATGAGGAGGCTTCCGTGACTTATCTGTACTTTTTCTTCTCACGCTAAAACCTCTATTCCTTGCAAAACAATTGTAGAAATTGTATGCTTCCATATGCGACAGGAACTGTTTCTCTATAAACTTATCTGAGCTTCTAGACATTTCTGCATGTGCATTCATATCCTACAAAAAGAATTTACACGAATTAAATGAATATAAATATTTTTAGATATCACTGTATTCTAAAATATAAGTTATATAAATGCGACCAAGGTCGCATAAGAGATGACAACAATTTACTTCTTATCAGCTGTTGCGACCAAGGTCGCAGTTATTCGTATGAGAAGAAATCTATATTACTTCTTACTAAAGACTGCGATCTAAGTCGCAGTAAATAAAAATAAGATTTCACATACGGCATGAAATCTATAATACTCCTTATTGAAGACTGCGACCTAAGTCGCAGTAATCAGTATGTGAATAAATCTATATTATTCCTTACTAAAGACTGCGATCTAAGACGCAGTTATCCGCATGTGAAGAAATCTATATTACTCCTTACTAAAGACTATGACCTAAGTCGCAGTTATCCGTATGTGAAAAAATATATATTACTCCTTACTAAAGACTGCGACCTAAGACGCATACCCTAGAAAAAAAGAATTCACAGCCGGAGATTATTTTCAAATAAGATTGCGACCGAATATTAAAACGGTCACAGTACCTCACAGTCTAAAGAGATAACATTAAATATTTAAGAAATTGTTTTTAAAATAGATATAAACAATTAAAACCTGTTGATCGGCATGCAGAGATGTCAACCCTTCAAGATTTTCAATATTCTGAGAGAAAGTAGAACTAGATGCAATATCTTCCATATTAAGATCGCCGGTATACTGCTCAGACGTCGACATTAAATATTTTGCAGAAAAAAATTGATATGAAAAGATTTTATATTTTCAGAAAAAAGTTTATCGCAGACTGAAAAAGTGAAACTAGATCTTTCAAAAAGAGGTCAGGAAATAGGCTGAAAAGTAATTTATATCATATAATAGCGGCAAAAAATAAAAGGGGGAAAAAATAATAATAAACAATAAGGAAAAGTTATCATAAGGGGTATTTGGTAATTTAACTTCTACATAAAAGCGGGCCGCAAGTCAGTGAGGTGACAAATTGAGCCACGTCACCGCAGGCTGAGAGAATACTCTCAGCCCGCGGGCTGATATACATTTTTCTCTCTCTCTCTCTCTCTCTCTCTATATATATATATATATATATATATATATATCACGATGGGTAGTTTAAGAAGCATTCTCAATGGATCACATCTCTCTCTCTCTCTCTATATATATATATAATATATATATATATATATATATATATAGAGAGAGAGAGAGAGAGAGAGTATAATATATATATATATATATATATATATATAATTATATATATATATATATATATATATAGAGAGAGAGAGAGAGAGAGAGAGAGAGAGAGAGAGAGATATGTGTACCTCAATCGCCAACTGAGAGAAAAAACTGCGACCATGATCGCAGTCCTAAACTCCTAATTACATTAAAAATATTGATTTTCTAGGATTGCGGCCATGTTACAGTGGAGTCCGACCTTGTTGCATTATGTTTGCAACCATATTGAAGTGCTAGCTAAGAGAGTTTCTCTCAACTGACGGCTGAGGTACATCCCTCTCTCTATACACACACAGCAGAAAATTAGTTGTTTGGGGGAGAAATCCACACTGAACTCTCTTTACATTTTATCAGCAGATTCGAGGCATGTTGCTCCATGTGCAGGAGCCAATGTTCCACTCCTGCTCGGCCGGAGCATCAACGGAGAGCGAGGAGGCCATGTGCTGCAGCTCCAGGCCGACCTCATCGCCTGCAGCAGCAGCCGAAGACTGCTCTCCGTAGCCGGAAGCAGTAGTAGTGTTGTTGTACCACTCCGAGGCTGCTGTATTGTACCACTCCGGGCTCTGCTGCTGCAGGCATTCCAGCAGTCAAGATCATGTCAAACACCTTCGATATGTCGTCGTCGGGGGACGCAGCGTTCATCTCCTCCGGCCGCTCTCTCGTCGCATTTATGCCTGAACATGGAGGACGTGTTCAGAGAAAATGAAACGAGCAACATTTTGAACAGATTATACAGAGAACAGTTTGGATCCTGATGATACAATAATGAGGAGAAAGATGTTTGGTTGCAGTCTAAGTCCGAACTCAACTTGTTCAGAGAAAATAGAGAACTGGAAAGGCATTCATTTAATTACTGCCAAAAAACTAATAAAAATAAAAGCACTGTGGTTTTGTTGGTGAATTACAAAAGGTACAATCAAAATAAACGAAAACAATCGATGGTCCTTCTCCTTCTCTTTTTGTACAGACCATTAGAAAGAGAGAAGCTTCTAATAAAGGAAAATTGGAGGCCAAGAAAGTAAACAAAAAGGAATCAAAATCAGATTGTAACTGTGCCAACTGGCGGAAGATTGGAAGAATCAATTTAATCATTCTACTTTGAGATTTGCTTTCGAACTACTTAAACCAGCTTCCCTAATTAAAATTATAATTCAACAGTAAAGTAAAACATAACATAAAAGAGAATAACAGGGGAAAAAAAAGAAAATCATGGTATCATGATAACAGAAATTAGTTTAATCAAATCGAATCAAAATGCAAACCAACCAAATGAAATTGAAACAAAATTAACTTGATGAAATAAAAAAACCCAATTGAATTCAGACTCACCATCAGAACACTGCGAGGATTCCTCAAACTCAAACGAATCCTTCCAACCTCCATTATTTCTACCATTCTCGTTACCACCACCATCTCCCATCGGATCCTGCAGCATTGCATCCAGCAGTCCGCACGTGCTCTCGCCGCCGCCGCCACCGTTGTTGAACAATTGGGTTGAAGGGAGCTCCATCCTCGCCATCGGCATCGACGGCAGCGGCAAACAATTGTAATGTAACATGTTGTTGTTGTTGTTGTTCGCCGCCATGATGATAATGATGTTGCTGCGACACGGCGGGCGAGAGCGGGAACTGGAAGGTCAGCCCGTCGTCTCGAACCCTCTTCACCCTCGGTGCCTCCGGCATCATGTAATCCGGCGGCATCAGAACCGGTTATTGACGGCGAGTGCAGCAGCGAAGAATGCTGCTGCTGCTGCTGCTGCTGGAAAGGCGACGATGGGGCCGACGAAGACGAAGGCGGCGGCGGTCGCAGCGAGCCCATCGACCTCCGGTGGTAGTGGTGGGCCTGGGCATGGGCGGCCTGTTGGAGCTGGAGGTCTGTAGGGCAGAGAGGCATGCCGGCCCGCTGGCGGCGCTTGACGCGGGTGTTCCAGTAGTTCTTGATCTCGTTGTCGGTGCGGCCGGGGAGCTGGGCCGCCATGCGGGCCCACTTGTTGCCGAGCTGGGCGTGGAGCTGGAGGATGAGCATCTCCTCGTCTGGGGTGAAGGAGCCCTTCTTGAGGTTGGGCCGCAGGTGGTTGGCCCACCGGAGGCGGCAGCTCTTGCCGCAGCGGGCCAGCCCGCTGTTCTTCTGGACCGAGTTCCAGTTCCCCTCCCCGTGCTTCTGCACGTACTCCATCAGGATCGCGTCCTCCGCCGCCGTCCACGGCCCTTTCTTCAGCACTATCGTCGTCCCCGCCGCCGCTGGTGCCGCCCCCTCGCCGTCGCTGCTGGATGTCGTGTTCAATGAGGAACAGCTGCTGTTCCTCATCATCATCTTGTTAGCTCTATAGAATTCGCATCAATTTTTTTTTTCCCTTTTTCTTTTGTCAAATGTTTAAAAAAAATTTGGTGCGTTCGAGGTGAGACGATGGATCAATATAAAGATGCTGTTGCAGGCATTGATTGTGATCAGATAAGGGGGGCAAGGGGGAGGGAGAAGGAGGGTGTGTGGGCCAAGGGTCGAATGGGACCACAAAAGAGAAGCAAGGGGTATCTTCTAACCATTTTACATTCCCACAGGTCTCAGCTCTGGCTTTTCTTCAGATTTTTTTAATTCGGGTGTATCTCGTCCGTTGGTGTGAAATCAGGAAGGGTCCAGATTTTTTTGCTTAAATTTGGGGCGTTTTTCAGTGTAATATTTTATTTTTGGGGGTAATATAACATATTATATTTAATTAAAATATTGAAGGGTGAGGCACCCAAATCGCTCCGCGTTGTGCTCTCAATGCCTGTTACATGCTGTTTCCCCTCTGTCAAATATGATCGTACCATGGTCATTTCTCTGTCCTGTGTATTAAAAAAAAATTATTGATGCGCAACCCCTCTTTTTCTTCCCTTAAAAAAAAAGTGAAAAAAAATTATTTTTCTAAAATGGATGTAAAAGATATTCTTCAAGGTCACCGTAGAGTCAAGTGCGCTCAGATTTACATTGGGACTGTTTGGTTGCAAGGAAGTGGGCGAAACTAAGAAAATAAGGAAATATAATTGCTCACTTTTTTATCTATTCAAACATAAAAAAGAAAAATAAGAAAATCTTTTTTCTTTTTTCTCTTTTCTCTTTTACACAATCATTTCATCACTTTCAGAGTGTTACAGTTAATTTATGGTCATGTAAATCTCATTTATAATAAGTTGCAGCACAAGACAGTTAATTTTTTTATCATATAAATCTCAATTGGATTCTAATTATAGTCCGTTTTTATTTTTCTTAATTAATTTTTATTTTAATATTATTTTACGGTCAACTTTGTGGTCAACTTTTTCCACTTTTTACTGTCACATTACCATCCACACCGGAAAAGACAAAACATTTTCAAACCACACTTCTCAACAACATTCAAACACCGGAAAACTTACTAACCAATTCCTAAATTCTAAAGGGAATTATTATCACTTCCTCAGTTCCTCACTTCCACACTTAACCAAGCAGGCCCAAAGTAAATCTAACAAATCCTTTATTTTTCGGATGGTTCATGTATAATTACCATATTTTTTTCATTATTCGTGTCTAATTAACACATAATTTGTTTTAGAAAGGATTATTATATAATTCCTTGGGATGGATTAATTAAATAATATATTTTTGGTTGATTACATGAAAAAATTTTATGTTTATTTAAGTGCATTATTAAAACTCTGTTCAACCAATTAGCAAACCTCCTTCCTTTTTCCCTTTATAATTTTGTTTCTTTCTTCTTAACTCTCCCCTTTTTTTTTTTTTTCCTTCTTTTGGACAAAAACCTGTACTGGGACTGAAAATTAGGACTTCTCATATCCAATTTATCCTTTTATTATCAAACCAGACAAAGAATTGACATGAAATTAAAAATAACTAAAGAAAAGCCAATCTCCACCCCCCCGATATACAACTATAGCCTCCCACTCCTATTATTGCCAAGGAAACTATCAAATCCTAACTAATCAATTTAATCAAGACATTGAAAAACAAAGAAAATGTTTTTTGGACTCAAATCTCCCTCCCAAACTCAAACCAGACCCAAGAAAAGAATATCTAGAAGGTCTACCAACCTACATGCATTGCACACTCCCATATTTCTTTGAGTTTACTTGAGTCCCAAATCCCAGTTTAAAGCAACAAACCAAACCTCCATACAACACCAAATCAAAATAATAATAATATATTTGTTGTCAAAGTGCAACTTTGTCCAATCAAGTTTAACAATACAAATTTAATGCCAAAGTGTAAAATAATGCACTTAATTTTTTCGTGTTCTGTATCTGTAAATAAACTTAATTCTTTCAAAAAAATAATAGAAAAACTTTTTACTTAAAAAAAAAAAAAAAAAATCCTCGAACAAACTTCTATAATAGAACAAGACCAGGGAATGCGAGAGGACAGTAGCATTAGGAGTTAGGACAAGAAAAAATATTAAATCCCCGAGCAAAACCCAGTTCTATATTACACTACTTAATCTCCCACTCTGTTAGTTTACATTTCAGGACACCAATAGGGAGGAGTAGAAACTCCCAATGGCAAGCTGTAGGTGTTAAATGCCGTTTTCGCTATGGAAAGATCATCACTTTTGAAAGCATTCTTCAATTAGTATTAGAGTACGAGACGGCCAGAGTGAACTAATTACACTTCGGGATGTCACTCACCCCATCTCTTTCTGCTTCCCTTCCTCGCCCTGGACTTCTTCGCGCTCTGATTCCTGTGCTTGATGCTGATCCAAGTGTAATCGCTTGGAATGGAGAAAGGGTCGACATGGTTGACCACTTGAGACGGGCTTATGGATTTTGATCGAGCCATAGAGGATTTGGTCGCACTGCTACCCCACTTCAGCCATGAGTTTTTATGAGCTCCGTTCTCTACTTTACGGTGCTCTTCTTCCTCAGGGAGAGACAAATGCCTCGGCTTGAGAGTGGTGTGAAGAACTCTCCTGCTGGCTGGAGATCAACAAACTTGGTAAAAGTGACGACAACTCTTACAGTAGGTACAATGGGAATAGACACCTGCAGCAGCCAAAAAAACAAGGAAATATTACTTCAGCAATCTAGAAGTATGATTTTGAAGTTTTACCGGGATACAAGCGAGAGTTAGATAATGATAACTAATCAGACATAAAAAGCTTCAATTATCAGCATCAGGGCATGATTAACCGTCTGCTTATTGAAATAACATTCTTCAAAGTACCTTAATAAGTTGAAATTACAGGTTCAATCCTATAGTTAAGTTGAAGAATCCAGCATTCAATGCATTTCTCATGCAAGGGCATAATACTGACTCCGTTATGGTTCACATGAAATTGACAGTTGAAACAAATGCAGGTTGCCAGTTTGATAAGCTCATAGCCTCTCATAAACTGTTTTGCAACTTCCCTAGCAAAACTAGTCAAAAGAATAAACACCCATTGAGTTGTACATCTAAACTTGAATTTTCCTCCAAAGGGCACTACAACCTCTGCAGAAATTAATTGCCTCAGTACGAGGGACCAAATTTGAATATCCATATGACATTTTTAAAACAATTGCAGAGGTTTACTGATGCCTCATGCATATACAACAACTTAAACTAGCATAAAAAACTTGCATGCTTTGACCCATAATCCAAATATCCTTTGATGGATATGTTGAAATGTGCATCTTGCAACTAATCAAATGTGGTAATAGAGTCCAGACTGAGTGAATTAATGAGTTCAGTTAATGAGTTCAGTTAAAAAGGAGTTGTTGGGATTTAAGCCCATATCATGTAGATGTCAGTATTTGAGGAAAATACAAGTTATACTTGATTTTCTCAAGTGAAGCTTTAGGTTTGTATAGAAGATAACATACTCAGAAATGCAACTTTTGCCTTGGAGATGCAGGTTCTGCTTCATCGGTGACACATTTTCTTGAGAAGCATTCAGTTTTATGCTAACTAACATCCAATATCTACCATCAAACCATATCAACGATTATTCAGAGGATTTCTAGGCACTTTTGGTTAACTGAATAGACATTCTCTGTTTTTTTTAAAAAAAAAGTTGAAACAAATTTCCTCCACAAACATTTCAAAAACTCGGAGAAATTACTTAAGAGGACTTCAATTCCTTGTTAGACTTGACAAAACTAGCTACAAGAGCCTATGGACTGCATCAGTCAGAGATCAAGGTTCCATCATTCAGAGTTTTATACGAGTATGAACTCATCTTAGCTCTCAGCAGGATGTTCAGCAGGATGTTGTTAGTGAAGCTTGATTTGCAGCTGGTATAGCAGTTTCAGTACAATGTTGAAGGATGATGAGAGATAAAAAAGAGAAAGGGAAAGAATAATGAAAAGAAAGTTTCATATAATGTAAGATTTTGTTCAAGAACTTAAAAGTTAAGAAAATTTTTATCTTGAGAAACTCTATTTGCACATAACACTTGAATATTGGCATCAAATTGCAGTTTAATGATGAGAGGCAGATGATAGATATTGCAAAGAATTGCCCTAAATGAAGTGGTCAATAGACCCTAAGTAGCGTATTTTAATCTAAAGTCAAATCTACTTGGATCTAGAATCAAAAGTTAAATGCTAAATTCTCTCCTCCTTCACTCTCTGTGTTTTCGTGTATGCATTTGTGCATACTTGCAGTTCCATTTCATATGTAGAAAACATGCTTAAATTTATAATGTTAAATGTCTCTATTATAGATTTCAGGACGAATTTCCAGTATCTCCCTGCCTGTCTCTGTATCTATGTATGCATGTGTGTGTCAACGTGTGTATATGTCTGCAGTTCCGAATTAAATGTAATATTATATGAGTTTTGATATATATATCTAAGGACAAAAGTTTCCATATAAGGATATGTTAGAAGAATCAAGTTAGACAGTGTGATGGAAAGCAAGGGCTCACAGGAGTTCATATCAAGCTGGAGGTCCACAGACTATACTATTATGTTGCATGGACTGTGCGGCAAAAGGGAATATAAATTTGCTCGGTTTCTCTTCTTTCAAGCAAATTTTTGTTTGAGTACAATGGTCTTTTCGTGACTAGTGACAGACTATCAGTTTCTATTGCAAATCTTTTATAGCCCCAGAATACATCTAATATGAGATCATTGCAAGCCAAAGGAACAGGTAATAGGTTATAGAGGTAATATATTATCATGAGTGGACTTACATTGAAAGAACAAAGGTAGAAAAAACATTGCGAAGGAATTATAGAAAAGACGTCTTAGGGAGTGGAAATCAAGAAATTCAGAGTGGAACAAAAATTTCGCTACCAAATCACCACGCACACACCCATACCCCTCCAATATTTACACATGCATTGTGTGTAAAGGGGAAATCAAGTGGTTCAAAGGGCTGGTAAAAATTGGGAGTTTAACGATTTAAATCCATCTCGGAGACACCTTACTACAGTTTTTTTTTATACACTTTGCCCTCTTTAGTTAGTGCGCAGAAACAAAAAGGTTTGGATCCTATCAATATTCTGAAATACAAAAATTTCTAGCTCTTCAATATTATCTATATTTTTCAGTCTCATTACTCATCAACCTCAAGCGGGATAAACCTCAACCCCCACCCAACCTCTCTATAAGGCACTCCCTTGAATCTTTCCCACTAGTTATCTTATCATCTGTCCCTCAGTAAACACATCCTATCCACCTGCAGAAAACCTAGAAAATAAGAAATTTTCTTCCCACCAAAATTAGATTCAAACTTAGTAGCTACTCTCATGTATAATGCACCTCTTCTTCACTTGCATTTTCCTATTAGAAACCTTGCAAGTTGACAATCCCATGTCCTCTCCATCCCTGTCAACTCTTTTTAGCTACCTACCAGACAAATTCAAGTCACTTT